>SMSQ01018489.1:6221-24379 GCA_019453375.1 Ctenoplectra terminalis
TTATATTTTTTTTTTTTTTTTTTTTGTGCGATCAATGAAATTATTTTTTTTTTTTGTTATTTATTTCTATTAAGGTTTTTGTTACATTCGTTATACTTGTGTAGGGAGATTAAAAGACTCTGCAGTTGACGATTGCGAAATTTTGGAATGTAGTTTTTTGATCGATACTGAATCAGTAATTTGGAGATTGATTAGAGGAAATTCATGAATACGTAATGAGAATTGATTAAAGTGGTATGTAATCTGGCCTTCGTAATTTGAATTACTATGGTTGGTCGAATTCGCGAAGAGTATAGTTATTGAGCTTAAAAATAACCAAGTCGGGCGGCATTATTATTACAAAGCGACAGTTGTAGTTAACAACGTATAATGTTGGGTACGTTGTAAGCGAGTAAATCGCGAGTTCCATCAACGATATTCGAAATGGTCGAGGTAAAAAGCTTGTGCTAGCGTAAAATGATTTTTTAAAGCTTGTAAAAGGTAGGAGAAAATTATTCTTGCTATGAAACATAAAGCGTGTTTAATTAAAGAGTAGTTTTAATATAAAAATTTTTTTTTATTTTTAAACAGGATGAATTTTATTCCTGTCGCTAGATTAAGAATTTATATGCCGAAGAACAATTCATCTGACCAGCATCCTCCAAATTAATTATGACTAACGACCCTCCAGTGGTACGAGCAAATATTACCTCAATATTTTCTTCGTTAACGAGCTCCGTATTACATTAATTAAATACCCGGTGAAACATTACTTTGATCGTATCAAAATGCATTATTGTTCCTCAAAGTGGAAAAATTGCCAATTTTAGGTTAATCGTCTGTAAAAAAATCTGTATTATTCTCTAACAAAAGTAAGAAGAAAGAAAAACCAATTGTAACAATTCTTGTTCACTTTAATTGCTAAAGTATTTACAAATCTTTATTATTTAATCGTTAAAATTCTAGGACAATTATATAAAAATATAATAAGCGTCCCCCGCCAAGTATAATATTCTTTCTACGAGCATCTATAATTTAATTTTCCCCTATAATCTGATCCTTCCCACTGATCCTTCCATCAAATTAAAACAAAGAAAAGATCAGATACAGTAAATTTTTTTAATTCGTCCAATCATTATCCCTAATCACGAAGCTAATAATTATTTCGATTGCTCGCAATTAGTCCACGATTAATCGCTCCACAATCTTAAACTTCAAATTACCGTACCAATTACAAACATTATACCCTCCGATCGAAACAAAAAGAAATTAAATCGATCAATCGCTGAAATTACTATAAATATACTCCAATTAAATTCGAAGGACATCAGATTTTCCTAGTTTTTAAGCCGAGTAATTACCATTCAACGAAAACAACAAGTTATCAGCTGGAGCACGGGTAAAAGGGAGAGCATATGGTACTTATGCTCGTAGATAAATTCTAAATATAACGGGTACTGGGTGTGGGACAGTGAGCTATATAGAATTAGTTCCTTAATAATGAACACTTTGCAGTCATTAAAGATTCACGAGCATTCCCTTCAGGATACACAGCCGTAGTACCTAACTTGAAAATTTCATTTACCAGTGGAGACCATATTCGATGCACCGAGTCTGCGGTCTTTTCCAGGACCTCTCAATATTCAAAAGTCGATACCCCGATATTGGAATTTATCCTGTTTATCAAATTTGTCGTCGGAAAGAGACGGAACATTAAATACTTAACAAAGAGTGCCTTTTGAAAATTTCTTAACAAGCTTCCAGTTAACTGAAAATGTGTACAAGGTGATATTATATTGGTAATTAGGCCAGGCCTATGTAACGTTGTTCAAAGCGAAGTTGGAAAAAATAAATTATGGAGAAGTGTTCTGCGATGTCCAACAAACTGTATAATCCGAATATATAATTTTTTTCACAGGTGCATCGGTGTACTTGTAAAATATAAATGAACTTTTTTCCCTTTTTATTTATTTATTTATTTATTTTTTTTTTTTTTTTTAATGGAATTCTGTTATTTTGCATAAATTGATTTTTCGTGTTATTCTACGTATAAAAGATTCAAAATAAGGTCGTTGAAAATACAATAATTTAATGTTTAATCTTTTACAGAATTACGATGTTAGCATTGAATTATCTTCGCTAAGGTTTGAAATATAAAAAAAAAATTAAATTGTATCACTGAATCTTTCATCTACATATTTGCGCATGGTAGATCATTTTTGATAGAATTTTTAAGTAAATTGAATCTTTATATCTGTTCGTGGTTCGTAACACCTGTGCTCGTGACAAAATACCGAGTTTATCTCAGAGAAATATTACTCACGATACAGCTAGTCTATAATTGCTACGAAATTTCTAATATATTTTTAATATAATGAAAAATGATAATAAACGATAGTTTGAACGTACTATCATCAATGTTTAAATCGATATTTAAGATAAACGTTTGAACACTCATACGCACTGGCCACAGAAAGGAGTGATAAATTATTATCTCTAAGTAATTAACTGACATCGGATCTTCGATTAATTAAACTACGCAAAATGGAAGATAAATCTATTAAAGCTTGCATAAACGATTGATTATATCAGTAATTCCCTTGCGAGTTCAAAAAGCTTAATCGAACGAATTAATTGCAAAAAAGGAAGTAACGATAAATAAAATAATATCCTTGTAATTTCTCGTGGCAATAAATCGCGAGCTTCGAAACGATCGCAAGATTCGAAGAAATTTTTTGCCCCAATCGTCGGAAAAAGTTTTAAAAGACATTCGAATCAATATTCTCATTGATCGGACGTTTCCTTTTTATTTTTAACGTATTCCGACCCTCCCACTCAACGATGCGGGTGAAAAATCCTCGAAAAAGGAAGGACGGACGCGGAAATTCGTGACGGTGAGGAACTGCTTGAAAATTTTATTTTATTGGCGAAACATGTTTGGCGGCCTGGTTCACGAGCCTCCCCCAAAAGACCTTTACAACGCGAAAAATGGTTAACTGTGTATCGACAGTTTGTAACACGCGGTATCAAGCAGCAAGGAAGAAAAATGGAACGCGAGAAAATTGATAAAACTTTACTACCTTGTCTTTGGAAATAATCCTATCGCGTGTTCTCCTTGAAAGAAGGTTTTCGGTGTAGATAAATAACAAAGCGTAACATTGTATATCTTTTTTTTTTTGTCAGAAAATAAAAAGGAACGAAACACGAGAGTTGTTGCGTTATTTTTATTCACCAGTCTAGTATCGAATAATATTTTTGTTTACAAAGAGAAGTTGTTTTTGAAGATTGAAAAATGGAATTCTTTTTTACATCTTTCAAGATTTAAAAAGAGTGACGAAATTATGGATTCTTGGTTGTAACCGTGCACGTTAGTTCTGTTAATAGGTTAATAATGGAGGAACAGTATAGTGCAATGATAAACGAAGATAGGATTTATAAAATATAGTTACGCGAGTGTTTTAATTCATCGCAACGAGGAGAAAGTCGGAGAATGAATTCTTTTGTGTCAAGTATTAAATAAAATGTGTTCCGTATAAAAATCATGTTGTGCAACGTAGAAAAGCGTTCTCCAAAATGAAAAGCCCCAAATAATCGGTAAACTTCCCGAAACTACAAAAAATGTTGGTGTCTGAAAAGCATCAACTTTAGCCACGGAAAATTATGTACAAGTATAAAATCCGAGAAAATTCCTGAAACTTGATCCGACTTCAACGACAGTCTCGTAACCGACAGTGCACTCTCGTTAGCGTTAAAGAATGTTCGATCAACGCTCCTTCTACGTCAACAACAAATTGACATCGTTTCGAACCCTAGAAAACTAAGCTCCTCTGCTCCAATGGCGTTCCACCAAAACGTACCGACGAAAATATTTTCAGGCATAAAAAAAACCAAACCGAAAGAGCACCAATTAAACAATAAACTCTCTTGCACGATTCAAGGATTCTCCAATTACGAGAATAAAAATATTTAATTAAAAACAAAACAAAACAAAAATAGGTCTCCTGACGAAGCAAACGAAATAGTTAAACGTATAAAAAAAGCGTCTCGTTAAAAATCGTATTGAAATTAACCCTCTATGGGACCGTGTGACTTAAAAGTTACAAATCTTATCTATATTTTAAAAAATTTATTTTGTTTATTTTGTTTTATAGTTGTCACTGCACTATTAAATTTGATTACTGTATCACTGTAGCGACGCCACGATCCATCCACGGTGATTATTAGTTAAAACATTTTCAAATCAAAGTGAGAAACTGTAATCAATCGTAATTTTTGCTCCGATAAACAGACAAAATTCGGGCTACAGAGGGTTAACAAGAATTAACGAGAATCCAAAATAAATGCTTCATAGGTGCAAAAAGAAAGATAAAAAGAGAACGAATGCTCTTTTTACGTCTAGATCGAACAACTACCGTTTCGAGCACCAAAAATATGGCACCTTTTTCTCCCCGGCGATACGTGATCGGGGAGAAAAAGCACGTATCATGGAAACAGAAAGCATTTTTCACGCGTAAAGAGATAAATCCAAAGTATTAATTAAACGATAAACTTTCCCGGACGATTTGACGCCTCTCTAATTGCAAAGAAAAACGTTTTTCTTCAAAGGAATGGTATTTTCGTCCGCGAAACAGGCGAACCAAACACAGGTATTACGTTCCCAGCTAATTCCCGACGTTCATAATTCGATTGCGAGCGTTCGTTATCCGAGAAACAAGCCACAAATAGCTCGATCGAGGGCGTGAAACTACAACTGAATTTTCCCTTGTTCCTTTCCATCAGCGAAGCGTCTCGTTTCAATCGGAGCCTCTTCTGCTTCATCGCGATCATTCGTTCTTATTATAGGTATTATTTATTATTTAAATTGCTTGTATATATGTTTAAACCTATGTCAATCATTAAGAACGACGATACAGGTGGACGTCGTAATAATAATTTATAGAGTGTAATTTTCAACTCTTCTTAATAGTCTTCTGAAGTTGAGCAACTCTCGAAACTCTTCTTTACAATTGTAATGAAAAATTGCTTCGAACATGCATCTCTCACGCAACTCTACCTATGCATTCTTAAACCGATATTCTCTTTTTCTCTACTTTATTATTCCTCTTACTTAATCTAGAAAAACCATGCAGAAATTCATGGAACATATTCGGTCACGTCTATCCGAAAGTTTGAGTAGCCATGCACTCATCTTTGACACCCTAATCTCAAGCTCTCAGTCCAAACACTCTCTTCTTTGATGATATACTAAGATCCGTCTTAACACTAAAACTATCGAAGTCATTTGACCGATTCGTAATTTTTGATAAAAATTCTACAAATTTCGAATGGTGCATTTTTTAGTATTTTCCGCGATTTTCTGTAAAGTAAATGGTTAAAAATTTGTTTCGATTGTATTATATATTTTTTTCGAATATCTACTATTGTAATTTCTTTGGTAAAAATAAGTATGCTTTAATCGTTGGTAGTTTTAGTGTTAAGAGTTTTTATATTAAGAGCGAGTCTTTACTTCGAACACAAAAATTGTCCAGCACGAAAAAGTTTACATTAAAGCTTTTCACCTTTAGAAAAGTAAAAACAAAGAGTATAACTTGATTATATTTTTCAAAGACAAGAAAATTATTCAATTTAAAAATATACACGCGTAATCTTCACACTTTTATAAATATTTTATAAATTCACGTATTCGTTGAAAAAAAAATGACAAAAGATATGAATAATTGTTATCAATAAATAGTTCATCGACAAATAAATAAACCATTACTCGTGGTTTCATCGTAAAGAAAAAAAAATTGCACGATATTAAAGAAAGCAAAAGTTTCTGAGCTCCAGTGAGCGAAATAAATTATTCGAGAGACCAAATATTTACTCGCTTCGACTTGTAATTTGCCTATTCGACAAACTCGTCGAAAGGACATCACTACGATTCGAACCGATGAACAATGATTTCGTGAAAAACCGATTCGGTATACACTGCATTGAAACAGTTTCTTTTACGGCAACGCTTTCGATCGGGACGAATTTGCTAACTTTGGAAACTTTGTTGGCCGCCGCCCTGTTTGAATTAAAATTAATGAAATGGCAAAGTTTCGTGGAAGGAAGCCCAGGGAAATTCAAT
This sequence comes from Ctenoplectra terminalis, assembly GCA_019453375.1. Classification (NCBI taxonomy): domain Eukaryota; kingdom Metazoa; phylum Arthropoda; class Insecta; order Hymenoptera; family Apidae; genus Ctenoplectra; species Ctenoplectra terminalis. The sequence continues at coordinate 12,316 of SMSQ01018489.1, forward strand.
CTCTGCTCTCGCTAACAAAATCCGCGGGAAAAGGTTGATTTCGATACGATTGCCTGTGATTTGATTACACAGAGTACCGTCGACTTCTTATCGAGCCATTAGAAACTCGTTATCTCGTAAAACTTATTTCGCGTTCGACGAGAGAGGAAAAAAAAAAAAAAAAAAAAATTGGCGCGGCGATGGGATAAATCTAACCCGAACTTGGGGATGAGAAAACTGATAGCGATGCAGAACACGGTTTATTACATGTTGCTGGCAAAAAGTTATCAGCAGTTAGAGATGAAGTCAATTTTTTCTTTATTACTGCTTTAACGCGTTAAACACCACGTCGATCCTTGGGAACCGATACTAAACTTTTCGTTTAGGCTAGGTTGAATACCAAGTTTTAAAAGAATAGTACTTTATAATTCATACAATACTAAAAAAAAAAATATGTTTACACTTTTTTGATGGATCAGAGTAACCTCGAATGAGAGTAGTCTTGCGTCGGCTATGAAATGTTCCGTTTTTCAGCTGTTTTTAACAGCATACTAAATATTAATATAAATCCATACGTGTTTACCCGAGAAAATATATTTATTTCATTTAAATATCAATTCAATTTACAACGTACTGATTTTTTTTTTTTTTTTTTTTAAGAAAGTGGACCATCTCTTCCCGATTTACCTATATTAAAAAATTTCTAACAAAAATTATATTTTCTGTTACGAATATTACAAAAAGTTACGACCGTCTTGGTACAATTTCTAGTTCCTTTTCTTACAATTTATTTATTTCTTTCTCAATTGTTTTCGCAGCGTTCCTGTATTTACGCGCCACCTAAATGGAAAGTAAAATGAAGTTAGCTCCGCGTTTAATGCGTTAATTATATAGCTCATATAGAAATTAGTCCGTGTCTACATTCGTTTAACGTAGGATTAAAAATGGTGTTGCTTATGGAACAGCCTGATATAATTTCTCAATATATTTTCCTTTTGAACGCGCTTACATATGTTTGATTCCCGTATTGCCTTCATTGCATTATTTCTGTATAGCAAAGGAGCACTCCTATTAATAACTCTTTTATTGCAATAAAAACGTGTAATAAGCATGATCACTGATAACTGTAAGGTCTTACGATGCTTTTTAACGACGATGTAAATAGGTCGGTTATTTATGTATTTACATTGCGCTTAATGAGTGGGTTAAAGGATTTATATCAACACGATGGTGCATTTACTTACACGAACAATGTAAATAAACGTACCAAGGGGACGGTTTTCGATAAGAAGAAAGCAACGGTAATTAGCTGCCTTTATTTTCCTCCTACTTTATAGAAAAATTAGTCGAATAAAATTTGTTTCATCCTGAATCGAGTAACAAGACACATAAAACACCATCCGCGTCCCTTTGAGATAAACGTGAATATTTATTGCATAATTCACTGGCATCGTCGTGTCGTAATTCAACGATTTTTATAATCCTCACAGACGAGCGCTGTTACGAGATGCAAAATGCTATCTTATGACATTTTATTAAAATAGGAAAATATATATGCAAAGTTTGTGAAACTGCTCGATCGTAACCTATGCGATGTTCATCGTTGTTACAAACGTTGTCGAATCGTAAAATTTAATTAATATTTTTACTGCAAAACGTACCGTGTAACGCGGACAAAAGATGGACGAGGAAAAGAGGGTTATTGAAAAACGTGACCCGAAAAATGATCGGTTCGAGAATACCACTTTGGACGAATTACGATCACTGTGCCATCGTATACCCATTTTTTACGACAATAGTACCGTTGGATTGATAGGTAAGTCTCGTCCATTGATATTTGAAAAAGTAACAAATTTTGTAAATTGTGTTCTCCCAAATCTCATGGATTTTGATGTCCAACATAAAATTTGTTTTTTTATTATCGACAAAAGGTCGACCAAAAATTTGCTAAACAGTATTGTGCAAAAAAGAAAATATATCAAGAGTAACAAAAAAGAATTATTTTTTACGTTTTCCATTTTTTCTCTTTTTTTCTTTTTTTTCTTTTTTTTTTTTTTTTTTAATAATCCTAGTATTATTTCGTCTAGGCTCTAACCTTGAACAACAAATCGTCTTAGATAATTATACTCACGATTCTGATAATAGAGAGCAAAGCTCATTATGCTTATATCCCAAGTAATCCTAAAAATTGAATTTTTTGACAGGTGCTTCCCAGTGGATACTTTTATAGCGAATTTCTTCGATAATCTATTAAAAATCTTGTTACCCAATTTTGTTTGGCTTCCACAAAGGACGAACATCGACTTCAGAAGCTCAACATTCTAGCAAGTTCCCACAGCCACAATGAACTGTGTGTCGGAGCGCTTCAATTAGACGCATTGGAGTTCTAATCAACTCCTCTCTCTTGAATCATTGACGTCTTAATCTTCCCGAAATAGAAAAGCCCGACCGATGCTCGAAGTAAAAAAGATGCCGATATCGGGCCAGAAATGTAGCAGCGGTAAAATTAAATTGCCTTCGATTGAACTGTCCGCGCAAACTGTACGAAAGACAGAATCCTATAAAAATGGAAAATTTTACGAAGGAATCTTCTTATTCGATTCCTTTTTTTTTCTGCATTTTATTGGACGTATAGAAATAACTAACAAGAGCACATGAAATGTTGTTCTTTAACTTTGGTGAGATTTTTCAAGTGAATAAAGAACATAAAAATATTTAATCTATATTTGACTGTTAGTGTAGACACTTCATAATTGATTAGAAATATTTTTAAACGTAGTTTCAAATCTTGTCTCGTGATATTTACGAAGTATCTATCGCTACTTTCGAAAAGTTTCGCGAGAAAAATATTTGTCTTAGGTATAATTTCAATTTAACGGGCGAAGTTGCGGTTAAAAGCAACTTTGAATATTTCTGTGATAATATAGATGATCTTTCAAGTTTGTTAGGTAACGAATGGCATAGTGTAATTAAACATGAAAAATAATATTGAAAAAGTAAAAGAAAAAAAAAGAAAAAATTGTTAACGTGATATTTAGTTTCGATTAATGCTATCAGTTCTCACCTCGTCCTTTTAAAGACGAAAAGGTGAAATATTTTCATCAATGGAATATATTAAAATTAAACACATATTCAGGCAAGCGTGCAAATTAGTACATCTCATCGAAATCATTAAGCAAATTATTGAGTCAATCCTTTCTCGGAATTCCAAAGCTACGAAACACGTTAAACACGAATGCACTGTTACGTGCAATTCGAAGGTACACAACAGCATTCATCATTGACAGAACATCGTCGATCGTTCCGTGCATCAACATTAGCATTCGATCGTTGCAACACCAAATGCAACGTGTGTTCTATACAGACACATACAAGACACGCATAGAAAGAAAAAAAAAAACAAAAAAAAAAGGAACACCGAAAACTCAAAGTATACGGAACAGAAGATTTGTTCCATTCACCAGACGTACCCACCCTCTTGGAGGTCGAGCCTCGGTGCCAGGCAACAGAGCCGTGTACCTCGTCTGCGCCTCGGTAGGCAGAACGATATCGACGCTCTTCGACCGTATATTTTGCTGAGGAACGGTCAACGTATCGGCGTCCTCGCCGTGCCCGTTCTTATTGTTGAAGCAAGAGTCCACGGACGCGGCACGATCCCGTTTCAACTCCGGAACCGTCAGAAAGATATCCTTAACGACGAACTTACATTTGCTCGGGCCAACGTGGCTCACCTCCTCCTCGTCGTCGTCGTCTTCCACCTTCTCTTCATCTTCCGTCGAACTAACGAACGTTGGCAGTTCAACGGGGAACGAGGTCAGAGCCTCCTGTCGAGCAAGTTTCGGAGAGGCGATCGACCTTTTGCGTTGCCTCTCTGGAAATAGAGCGCCTTTGACCTCGCTGGTATCCGTCGCTCCCTCTTGAACAACCTCGGGAACGATCTCTGGAACTGCGGTAGCTGGAACGACGGTCGGTGGTTCCGGTTTCGGTTCAACTTTAAGACCGTCAGGCTCTTTCTCGGTAAACGTCGTTAGGGTGACTCTAATCTCGGGACTACCTTCGCTCCTGTCAACCAATTCGGAGTCTTCGTCCTCCGAGGTATTGTCCCCCTCGTCCGCCTCGTCGTCGACCTCTTCTCTCGACGAAGGATCATCTTCGTCTCTGCTCAAGTAAAAACTCTTGTACTCCTCGATGCAGGCACAGTGGTAACATCCAGAGACTTGAATCGTCGGCGTCTCAGAGCGTCGAACGCTACCAAGGGACTGTTGGCTAGAAGAAGAACCATAGCTTCTTTCGCCAACGTCGAAGCTCTTGGATTGTTGGCCGCTTTGAAGCTGCGGCACTCTGAGCGTCGCGGATCGTTTCCCGCGCGAAGAATCTTGCGACTTCGCTGGTGAACAGGAGGACGACGAGGAAGAGGTAGTCATGGTCGATCTGGCATCTCTAACATCGTCCTGTCGCTTAGCTTCCAATTGGATCTCGTCGAAGGAGGCCGATCTTACTTGCTTTGGTACATCGAGACTCGACTGCGACTTCAATTCCGCTCCCGTCGGGGTGCGTGACCTCTTGAAGGTCGAGCGCAGCCTCTGCATCCTCACTTGGCAGCTATCTGCTGAAACTCGACTCGTTCCCCACGATCGACGGCCCAAACCTCGACGTCCACTGCGATCGTCCTGGCCAGCTCTTCTTCTTCCTCTTCCTCCTCCGTACCAACGGTACCGCTCGAACCCCGATCCTCTCGCTTCCGAATGATCGTCGTTTCGCTAGAGAGCTCGATGATCACCTCGTTACACCTCGGCGACGAGGAAACCGCCTTGAACTGCCAACGACCGCATCCTTCCACCGCCTTCGACTTAGCTGCCGGTCTGCAGCCCATCATAAGTCACCTCGACGTCCGTGTTCGGCTGCTACGCCTCCTATTTAGCGATTTCCTGTTGCTTAACTGATTGTGTCGTGTTTTCCTGGTTCTGGGTGAGAGAATATTCTTCTCGTTCAGCGTTCTTTGTATTCTTTTAATTTGGACTCTTTGCTACGATCGAACCACTGATCGACGGTTATATTTGGAAAATGTCACAAGATGGTCACTGTATTTATTGTACACACTGTGGAACTGTTTTAGGAAAAACGATAGTCTACTCTGTTTTTAGAAGTAGTTTTTCTTTTAATCAATTACACACTCGGTTCGTACGAGAACTTTGTAACGTAACCACTGACGATGGTAACAATTCTATTTTTAAGAAATTAATTCAGAAAGTTTGATCGTTCTCGAAAAATTGCTATCCGCTTAAGCGTCCAGAATAGATCTTAGTTCATAAAAAAAAAAAAAAAAAATGTATCGACGATACACGACTTTTCACGTTGCATCTTTTAATTTCGAACAGCCTGCAACGTGTTATTTAAAGTCACCGCAACCTTGATCCCGTGGAAGAATGCTCGATTAATTAACGACCATGATCTTCGAGAATGCGACGCAGACACAAGTTACAAGGTCTTCCCCGTAGCCTCCCTTCGATAGAACCAGGGATCTATTTGCTAAAATTACATTCCGATCCTGGACACATCCGACGCCACGTGGAAACGACGTCCTCGATCCGGCAGCATTTGCAATTTAAGCTCATTTCCCCGGCCGACGGAATTTCCTCATCACCGCTTCCAATGATCATACTATCTCAAATTAGACGCACCACCTCCAACGTGCGGAAAGATGAACTTTATTCAAGGCTGTTCCCCTTAATTGTTGCGTTCACCTTACTGTAATTCCATCCCCCGTTCTAGACGCTTAAACACGTGGAAACAAGAAAGCCCTCTTACTTCTTCAACGTAATTAACTGACGCTTCAATGTTATCAGCTCTGTTCATTGAGTAATTTCAATCTTAAATAGCTTCAATTTTGTGCAATCTTCTATGATATGAATGAATAGTTTGTCGCATTAAAAATAGTATCGAAAGAATTGATAAGATAAATTGTTCGAATACGAGTAAGATAAGTTGTTCCCACAGCACCGTTTCTCCCCGTTACTTGTCGATTCCGACGTTTTACTTACACCTCTCGACTGACATTAAAGTGACGATAGTATCGTCGAACGTTCAACACTGCGACGATTATTCTTCCCCGAGACGCTCTGTAAATCGTTCAAAAGTGGATAGTCGGATCACGACTTAATCTTCGCGTGTCACCTCTATCTTGAATCATCAAACGAGTTAATCGCAGAGGCGCGTTCTCGAGTGTTGGACCTCTGGAGACAAATGTTAGGAACCTGTTATTCGCGCGATCACGATCGATCTCTTATACGGATCTCAATTTCTCTTATACAGAAATTAACATCGAACGTGACTTGTTATCGTAGAACATTCGATTATAAAGTTCTTTTTTCAAAACTTTAGTAAGATTAGTTAAATTCGACGTTTCAATCCAGTCGCGATAAAAATTGATTAAGCTCCAACACCACAATATTTATTTCAGCTAAATCAACCCCTCGTACAGAAATAAACACCGAAAGTGTGGATCGTTTCGTCGAACGATCCTTTTCCCGAAACTTTTGTAAGATTGGATCGATTGATCCATATTTCAAATTCATAAAGTTACTTTACAAAGTTCCAACACCACCAAGTTTATTTCGGCGAAGTGTTCGAAACATCGACGTCCCTGCCACGACGTCACCCTCCGACGATCCTATTCGAGCCAAACCCTCGGTTCAATCTTCTCTAGAGCTCGTAGAAGAAGTCGAACGAGCGTTCGAGGGTTGATAGACCGGCGACGAGCACCACATTGATCACCGACGCGTGAACCATAGTCGAAGGTCACGCGTCACCGTCCGCCAGGAACCGTCGACGACCTCAGCGAACCTCGACGCACGTGAGGTCGTCGAACAGCTTTTGCCTCGCTTTCTCACCGGCTGGTTGTCTTTTTCTCGCTCGTCGAGACTCTCTTCTCTCGAGTGACTAGCAGCATCGATCGGCAAGCAGGCTTTCCAGCCCCGTAACTTAATTTCTCAGCGACGTTGCGGTAATCTGGTCGATTGAAATCCCATAAAATCTCATGAAATTCCATGGGACCGTGCGTTGCGTATTACGGTGGCTGCGTCTCGCCGGAGAACGCTCGCCTTAAGTTATCTCCATTTCACCTGGTTCCACGGTTCACCGGCTCGTCGCTTCTCATAGCTTTTGATCCTTCTCGATTCAATTCTCCGTTCAATTCACCTGTCCTGTGCTGCTGAATATTAAACGAGCGTGGCAAAGCATCGTTTCGAGAAAAGAGCTTTCTAATATTCTTCCAGGCGCGCGAGAATTACGAACGATCAAGGATCAACGTTAGAAGAAGCGGTCGATGATTTACAACACAGTCCTCGGATCACCCTGTTGCGGCTTCCCGAAGGGTAACCCTAACACGGGCTTCGACCTTTCTTTTCCCACGTTGTTTCTTTCGGAAGAAAGAATTGAAAGTTCGAACAGACTCGATTACAAGGGACACGATCTCGTCCCACGTGGACAGCTTCCACACCTCTGTCGTTATGTAAACATCGCCGGTGTGCCAACGAGAATTCTTCCGGACGAGACGGAACGATGCCCCATCGGCGCGGGTTAAGAAGAGGGCAAGCGTGCACGCGGTCACGCCGTGCACTCGCGACTCCGATTCATCGCCGACGATGACCAAACCGATGAAAACCGATTCGAATACGTTCGTTTCTTCAACGACCCGATTGGAACGAAACGAAAAGTATTGTTGTAGTCTCGACAAAAGAGAACGATACGAACGAGTTACGCGTGACGTGCCGTGACAGGATAGACTGGTTGGACTAGTGACCAGGGCTCGGCAGTGGCGGATGCCACAAGAGGTAAAGTGGGGGTTAACACTGGGCTCTCGTCTTCCTCTAACCCTTGTGTTACCCTCTTGCTCGCGCCCTCCTAGCAGTCGTCGGTCAGACATGCGCCCTCCGACAGATTCCATCTGTGCTCGTGTACACGGATACACTTATGAGGAACACCGATGGCACGAACGACGAATTGGAGATTGTGCTACGTGGCCGACTATCGGGGAAATGTGTGACGCAGGAAGGGCAGACACGTGTGGAGCCTCCTCTTCCCTCTTCCACGCTCCTCGAGATATTCCGCCACTGTCACCCCGTCGTCGCTTTTCCTTATTTTTTCTTTTTTTTTTTTTTTTTCCTTTTTTCTTACCGTTTCTTTTTTTTTCCCGACAACACATTTACCAAGGTGGACGATGAATTTTTGAGACGCCTCTGCTTCCTTAGTCACGAGTTCACGGTTGAGGTGAATTGGCTTGGAAGCTTGGTAAAGCTACCCGAGGGGTTGTTAAGGTGGTGTTAGGCTGGCGATGTTTAATTGATTTCGAGTACGTTAGACGAAGAATGTCCAGGTGCTCAAATTCTTCTCGGATCTTGGATTCGGGTAATATTTGAGAATTCTGAGAATTTGTTTCAATCTGGATCTTGTGTCTTGCGAGTTTTTTGGTTCCACGAAGTCAGAGTTCTTAGATTTAAGATTCTTTGATAAGATCTTTCGATTTTTTGAAATCAAGGTATTTTTATTAAGATCCTTCGGTTTCTTAAATGTTGGATTTCTGCGATGAATAAAATTCTTCCATTCGTTAAACTTTAGTTTTGTTATTTAACCAGGCTATGTTCTGATTTTATATTTAGGATTTTTTTAATTTTAAGATCTTTCAATTTCGAATCTTTGATTTATTAAATACAGGATTATAGTATTATTTGTAGCAAAAACGATTAACAAGAAAAGGGCAAACGGATACAGGCGTGCTATATCAAAGATAACTCTTCCACTCTCCGGAGATTGTTCCTGAACGTGAACTTTTCAAACATAGAATCTTCTCGAACACGTCGTCGATTCATTAAACCGTAACCTTTCACCACAGAGGGCTTAGGGCCACAGCTAACCGTGGGAGGCACATTTACGTGTTACAGATTATTAAATGAATATTAGAAATAAAACATGGGTACAAAAAATTTATCAAACGTTTCGGACACTTATCGAGTGAACAGATTCACGTTACGTGTCACTTGACGTCGATAATACACGATAAACAAATTCACATAACGTAGCAACGTTGAATCACGCCGGAACGGCTAAAAATATTAGTCGCTCCATATTTTCTTTTCTTTTTCGAGAAGCAAACAAAAAATTTACGTAAAGTTTAACAAAATACACGTTGTTATTTTAATTTCACACCAAATCGAATTCCATCGGTCGGAAATTTTCAAATTTGATATTTCCTGTCAAAAGTATGAGATTATTCAGATGGAATTTTTGTTTCGCAAATGATTTGCATGATTTACATGATTTACAAACTGACGATGGATGACAGACGTGAACCAAAAAAGGGATTAGACCTTTCTTTAGCGACTCGTCGAAGCGAAGCACTGTTAAATAATTGCAGCATTTATGCGGGATATTAGTCTCGCCTTTTATTCATCTGCATTATTCAAAGCGCAATGTTGTAACCCCATTTCTATTCTGAATAATAGATATGACCGATCAGTGCTGCGAGGTACATTTTCAGTTGACTCGAAAAATGACTTTTCCTTTGGAACGAAACGATGCGTGTTTTTTTTTCAAACAAAATTGAAAATTGGAGAGGAAAGGGAAAACAATTTGCATCTCGAGAGAACGAACTATCAATTAGTATTTTTCTTGCCGAATTTTCCTCCGATCATTCTGTTCTTGGAATAAAATTTCCAAGCGAGCATCCGATCAGCTTGGCGAGAGATAAATGGCCGATCGATGTCCATATGATTAAATTATAATATTTTATTATTTATATAAATTTTGTCTGTTTTTAATTCTATAATTAAAAGGATATTCATTACGATCCACGCAGTTTTAATAACAAAATTAATATAAATTAATTCGTTCTCGAATTCACGATGCATGGAATACTACGATTTTGTTTATATTCATTGTTAAATTTTTCTTTTTACGAGTACCAAATATCACTCTGCGATTTAGACCAAAGAAACAGCACTTTCAAAAATATATCAAAAAATTCGCATTCGTATTCGATAAATAAAATATTGATATTAATTTAACGCAGGACAAACAAAATTTATGGAACCGCTTAGTATTTAATAAATTATACTATTGCGCAATTTATTTCCCACCAATCTGATGTTTTATGGTAACAAGAACGAATTTCGAATTTATAGTTCGATCTATGAATAACGTTTCCACGGAAAATACAAAAGGGCGTGCTTGAAATTTCGCATCCTGTGGTTAAGCTGAACAAAAATCGATCTTGCACAGCGTAGAATCTTTTGATTCTAAATGTGTCATAGTCGGTAATACGATCGTCGATTCTAATTAAAAATTAATCCCCCTTCTCTTCTACTTTACATCTTACGTCATCATGCATGATTAAACTTCACGATGAAACTCCCATATCTAGCATTCGCTTCCTAATTTTTTTATTATCTCAGCTTTTAATATCCGATCGCACCGTGACGTTGACATCGTAATTACTTAGAGTGAAATTTTCGGAATTCCTATACACCTCAAATGTTGTCAGAGGTTATTTCTACGCTCGTTTCACGATAATATATCTCTGATGACTTTTTATCATTCTCATTGCTTCGCGCTGTTTTCAATTATTAAATTAAAAATTCGTGCACGCGTTTGGCGATGCATTTGCTCGTGCAATCTCTTGCGGCAAGTTGGCAATAAAAAAAAAATTCCAGTACACGTGAATATTTGTCGATCTCCGACAGGTGTTAGTTTTTATAAATAAATTATGGTAAAAAGAAATGTAACAAAATGAACGATAAACCTTAGAGATAGAATAACTCTACGACTAATTTGATAACTTTCTACTATTTTTTGTACTATTTTTTATAAATAGGATAAGAATAAATTAGGACCGTAGGATCAGGTTTATAGAAATTTTACATACTCGTGTTTTCTGTTCTCGCAAATATTATTTGCCACCGATAAAAAATGTAGATATATTTATTAGCCTCGTAAATCTTATGACAGAACTTCCAGTTTCTTTGGAAAAATATTTTAAACGATATCCGAAAATAACTCACTGTATGTCTCGCGATATTCAACCTGGTTCCTTCATCAGAAGCATCACAGTTATAAAAAAAGTAACAAATTGCTGCATCGATGCTGATCTATTTTAACCTTCATTTTATTACAATCCTTTTATTTATCCGTACATGAAGAAACACGGTAGAAACATATGAAAAGTTATAAAATGACTGCATATTATACATTTCATACAGTGAAAACATCAAGGAATAATTCGTTCCCATTTAAACTTACATTACTATTCGTAACAACCGATAAATTCCAGTAAACCAATTAAACAACCCCAAACCAAACTGTTTCTACGTAAACTGCATCTTAAAGGTACAAATAAAAAAGAACAAGAATCAAAATATTATTAACCCATTGCACTCCATTGGCGCCATTATGGCGACGTGTGTAATCTTCTTCAGAAGTTAAGTTTTAACACTAAAATTACCAAAGCGGTCAAAATGACCACTTTTCTCATAAAAATTCTGTAAATTTATAACGATTCAGTTTGGCGAATTTTCCGTGATTTCCTGTGAAAAATATAAGCAAAGATTTGTTCCCCTTAATTTATGCATTTTTTGGAATACCTATCATTTTATTTTTTTTTCAAAACAACGCTTTAAGTTTTCACAACAATCCTCTGAAACTTAAAAAAGTTTACGAGTGCAAAGGGTAAAGAATCGTAAAATTAGTCAAATAAACGATTCGCTGATTGCTCCAGCGGTATATGTTTGAAAAAACGGCGCGAAACGTACTTTAGCCACCACCCAGTCGCCACTGTTACTTTCTAACTATTCTTCTAAACTCTCTGTTATATATATATATTTTTTTCATACTTTTTAATATGCCCAACGAAATGAGTCAACAACGGCCGCGTCATACTTCGACCGATCCACAAATCACGTGGCACGCAAGCTTTCCCAAGAAGTCACGGATTTATATTTGCAAAAATGTCGAGGCTGGCGGCCTAAGTTATGCGCATACGTAATACCGAAGTTATATCTACACGATTCTTTATTCCCGCACACTATCCGTCGCT
>SMSQ01018491.1:0-53543 GCA_019453375.1 Ctenoplectra terminalis
CATGGAAGACGTATTACGGCGTATCGCGAAGTATCGCGACGTATCGCGACGTATCGCGACGTATCGCGACGTACCGATATAGCGATCGAGACACGGAGGTAGACGCCGAGAGAGAAGCAACGCGGTTCAATTTGACGAGGTGTAGGTAAACAAGGGAGATCCGGCAAGTTTGTTTGGTCGTGGAGGCAACCGTACGACGTCCTTTAATTTACGTAACCGCCGTCCGTGTAAGTACGCGTGACGCTCAGGACTCGAGGTATCGATGCTCGATGCGAAACGGTGTGCGGCACCGTGACGGCCAATGTTGGAGCTATTGGCACGCTTTTACACGATTCGGAACAGGGATGCGCAGCAGCCGGATCGCAATCGTTCACCACCGTCTTCGATCGTGCTTCGACTCGTGCTTTCGCACAGTCTGCGCAAACAAAAGGGGTGCCCTTCGACAAATAGTTATCGTTTGGTACGCTCGTCGATGTACCTACAACAGGTTATATCGCATGCACATTCTTAACAAACGTATTCGTGTTCGTGTTCGTGTTCGTGTTCGTGTTTGTGTTAGCACAAATTATAGGGGCTATCTTGATGTCATCGATTAGAATGCTATATTATTCTTTTTCTCACTTTTTTTTCCCCCATTCCCTGTTCCACCCTCGTATCTCACGATTTATCCAGTCTCGTATATTCTTGAAACGCGTCTTAACCGATTCGAAGCGATCACGCTTTCACTCGAAATGGATAATTTGAAAAAAACATTTTCACCTTTGATTCCTCATTCGTCTAGATTACTACTAGAAACTTAGACGCGGTGGTCGTTGATGAAGATATCGATCAAATTTATGCAAATGTTTCTAAACATTTATGTTAGAATAAATATAATATAATATAATAAAATCGAATGGTTTCTTACTCAGGTGTTGTAAACATTGGCAGAATGGTTTAAAAATTGATATATCTACTCGTTCGTTTTACAAAGAATGTTGTAGATAATTAAAAGGGGGTGACGACGAACGAACGGCAGAAAAGAAGAAAAGAAGAGAAGAAGAGAAGAAGAAAAGAAGAAAGGAGGGGAAGAAGGGGAAGGAGTGGAAGGAGGGAAAGAAGAAAGAAAAACGGAGGACGGGCGTGTGTACGGCCGCCTATCTTACATTCAAAATAGCAGGGATAAGACTAAGCTCATGGATGTGACGAAGGCGGACAGTGGTAGAAGTGTTGGAGCGGTCCAAGTCGAAAGTCTACCGCGGGGGAAAATCCGCAAGGTGGGGTACGTAGGTTGTAACATGCAAATTTGAACCTTAAGGGTTTTATGTCGAGCGATATCTCTGAATCATCTCCCCTTCTCTCGAGCCGCGTCGATGGTGGCCCTTGGAGGATTTCGACCGATTTTATCCCAAGTAGAATTGTCTGTCGCGTTTAGAGAAGTAAGGGGATCGTTTTGGTCGGTCGGTTCCTCTTTCGGAGATCCGCTCGGTCGGTAGCGAGCGTGTCGTTAGCAGATGCTATCCGAGTTATCTCCCTGATTGTCGGTTTAAGGAACCTCGAACGCTCGTTTCGATGGTCGTGTATACAGACATACGTCATCGAGCGAAGATGGAGGGTATGCGGATTCGACTGTACGCGGAGACTGGTCGCGTGTAACCCTGAAAATCAACGATCCTCCCTGTAAGTTTAAAAGAGCATCGGTTGTTTCCCGGTTTGTCGGAGGACGCGTCGACGCACGGCCATCGGGAGTATTCGAGGTTGGTTCCGGTGGTGGGAATTGTAAAGTGGAAAGTGGAAAGTGGAAAATGGAAAGTGGAAAACGAAAAGCGATGCAAAAACATTGGTCCCTCGGTAGGTTGCGTAGCGCGCAACGTGTTTATGAAAACTGTACGCCAGGACGTACTCGTATCCGATTCAATTTAGATTGCGATCTCGATCGGCGCGTACCAATAAAAATACCCGGTTCCGCCGTCGCATGAATTACGAGGCACCAAATTAAAATCGTTTGCAATTCCCTATCTGATCCTGTGTTCGATGCACGGTGTATAAGCGGCTGATTTTTTCTCGGTTCTAGTTCATTTTTTCATCGGAAAGTCATCGTTTTCCCGAATCGTTTCTAGAATAACGGATAATGTCAGCGAAAGAAGTCGCTGGGAATTCGTTCCTAATTATTATCGGCCAACGTTTTGCTCGTCGAAACACCGTTTTTCATTCGTTGGTAAAACAATTGTAACGTTTTACGAACAACGGTGATTCAACGATTCGAAAAGTTTGCTCGATAACTGATACGTTTTACGGACGTGCGATTCGAAAACGATCGCGTGGGACGAGCACCGAGCAAAAGATTAAGTTGGAGCAGTTGCACGGTAGCTGTACGAATAGTGCGATCACCGTACGACGTAAGTACGTCCTACGTCGTAGATCGATCACGCGGATTTTAATATCTCAGGCCACATTGGCCGGCATTCGGTAGTCACGAGGCGCTTTGCCCATTCATCATAGTAACGTAGTAGGTTACAGCGAGGAGGGCGCGCGATTAGAATCAGTTACCCTTTACTTGCGCGCGTTTGCCGTCCCCGCGCGGTGGTGATGGCTAACCCTTGATATCCTGGACAAGGATATCCCCTCGGGTGCCATCTGCCAAGCCCCGTTCCTTCTATCTCCTACCGTTTCGACCTTCTATTCCGCTGCTGCGTCCTCGTTTCGCTCCAAAAGACCGTGCTCTCCAAAAATTAATAACACCCGCCTTGTACCCCCTCTAACTGTCTCCTTCTTCTATCCAACCAACCAAACGATGCTATTTTCTACAGTTGGAATACAGCGTATCTGACTTGGCAGTCTCGGGACTCTCGGCGAACCCTTCGTCGTTTCGTCACGCATCTCTATCCTTACGGCAAATCAGTTTCAAAACCGACAAATGCGCTATTTACGCCAAACCGTGCGCATATACGCATATTTTATACGAACCGATACCTACCGCGTTTCGCTCGCGACGTCGTAAAATCTATTTTAGTTGTATAGACGTAGTGTATAGACAAGAGAGACGTAGAAAGAGAGAGAGAGTGAGAGTGAGAGAGAGAGAGAGAGAGAGAGAATTGAAAAGAGTCACCGAGTCGCGTACGCGTTTTTCACAAACTACTCTTTTGTTCCTTATTTATTGCAGCATGAATAAAACACGGAGGTAGTAGACGGGGCCGCAGGATAGAGGCGAAGGAGGAAGGATGGCGTATTAAATGCGGTATAATTTTCAAATTTTGGGAAATAAATAACGAGTAAACGATAGGCTGACTCGCGTGCGGTCCCCTACTCTTACGTTCCCGTTCCCCTTGAAAACGCGCATAAATTCTCGAGGACGGAACAGGACTTGGATTCGAAGGAAAATTCTCTCGGGAAGCAAGGGGATTGCTTTAGAAAGTATCCCATTATGTTCGGGTTGTGGCAGCGAATCAACCAACAAGTGTTTCTCATCCCTTTGACGTACGATGCTCGAGGTAGACAGTCCTTGGCAAACGAGAACAACTTTTACCAACGATGAGTTTTAACCATGTTATTGCGCACCTTTGATAACCAAATATGATGCGAAATAAAATGAAGATACTAAAAAAAAAGAAAAAAAAAGGAAGAAAAGAAGAAGGGAAGGAAAAATTGCAGAAATGAAAGAAACGAATAATTAATGAATCGAGACAACAATTGAGCAACTAAACAAAAAGTTCAATAAATAAAAAATAAAAAATAAAAAATAAAAAATAAAGAAAGAAAGAAAGAAAGAAAGAAAGAAAGAAAGAAAGAAAGAAAGAAAGAAAGGAGTAAGGTAAGGAAAAGAAAGTCCGAGACACACGGTACAAACGTTTCTACCTCGTTTCTACCTCGTTTCTTTAATTGGTGGCATTAATCACACGTAATTACCGAGAATCTTGTAACAGTGCTAACGGCTGGTTCGTAAGACTCTCCTCGGTCGAGTTTACCGCAACTCTTTGACCGCAGAGGCGTAGCGGTCATTGAAAAGTGTGCGTTCGCATCGGTTACTCGCTTCTGTTTCTTGCTCTTACGCCGCTGAGGATTAACCCCGAGTAGCAGTAACCGGCACCCGTGGCTGCAATTAGTACGATACCGTATGGAGTGGTTACCGACGTCCGGAGGGTTCGCCAAACCCTGACACTCCCGCTGCCAACGTTTTGATCGTCGGAGTTAACGAATGGTTAACTGTTTTTTAACTTGGCAGGCACGTCCAAAGTTCTAACGTGATCGAGCCATTCAATGTTCACGTTTAATACGCTTCCCCCTTTCCCTCTTCCCTTTTCCCTTTTCCCTTTTCCTCGCTCGAAATCCGATCGCTTATGTTCGCCAGATATTTGCGCCCTGTTTGTGTTTCTTCTTTTCCTCCCTTTCTTCGGTAATAAAATACAATATTTTTATTCCATGTCTTGACTTCCGGCTATTGAAAGAAACAATGTTGCGTATAACTGAACGAATGTTACGGAAGAAGAAAGAATTGGAGATATTGTATCGCTTAAACAAAGTACAGGTATGTCTTCGGTCGATCGACTGGCCAATTTTGGAACGTCGTTAGAAGTCGGGGATAGGAAAACGTGGAAAGAGAACGACTGTGTCGCGACGGTGAAATCGAGTCTGTGGTAGAAGCGAGGGTTGGCATTAACGAGACCGGTGCGCATTAGCTCGCGTCCTGCAATATTAAGCAGAGCACGAGTGTTTTGCACCAAACTTGGGCTCGACCGTGCTAGATATCGATTTTAACCCATAGAACGGTAGAGGTCATCGGCTTGGTCGTTTCGGATTCTGTCCTTTCATTCGGTATCGCTTTTTCGCGTATCGATCCAAGTCGTTTCTTCCTTTTCTTTTTTCTTTTCCTTTCTTTTCCTTTCCTTTCCTTTCCTTTCCTTTCCTTTCCTCTCCTCTCCTCTCCTCTCCTCTCCTCTCCTCTCCTCTCCTCTCCTTTCCTTTCCTTTCCTTTCTTTTCCTATCCTATCCTTTCTTTTTCTTTATTTTTCTTCGTACGCCTTTCATCTCGTTACGTGGCAGTTTGTCGCACTCCTACATATGTATCAGGCTGCGATGCACAGTTCCGTTTTTTTGTACTCGGCTTCATTTTTCTCTCATTTATGTTGACAAAGTGTTTGACCGATAAAAGGATGAATAAAAAACTTAGAACGTTCTCCTTGGATGTTGGATAAACAAAGATGTCCTCGTATCAGTTGCGGTGAAATAGTTTTAGATTTCATCATCATTTTCTGCGGTGAAACGGAAAACAACGAAATTCTTATTTTATGCAAGTTTCTCTTTCTCTGTCTCTCTCTCTCTCTCTCTCTCTCTCGCTCTCTTTCGAATAAAAGATTTAGCAAATTTTCAGCCGTTTACGAAGCTGTAGCGAATCGGACAGCCCGTACGCAAGCTCGGGTCGTCACGGGAGGAGAAGATAAA
Source organism: Ctenoplectra terminalis (assembly GCA_019453375.1). Classification (NCBI taxonomy): domain Eukaryota; kingdom Metazoa; phylum Arthropoda; class Insecta; order Hymenoptera; family Apidae; genus Ctenoplectra; species Ctenoplectra terminalis. The sequence continues at coordinate 5,419 of SMSQ01018491.1, forward strand.
ATATTCAAGCGCTTTCCATTAACGGACCGGTTTATACTTATCGAGGATAAAGTCAAAGGGGTGGTTCGGCGAGTCACGCTTCGGATACGAAATAAAGGGTATCTGTCTTTGCCTATTCAGCGCCGACAAGCGGTACAGGCGAACAGTGGACAACGCGTCGATCGAGTGGACCGATTGGTCGACGTGCGATGGTCGATGGTCGATGGTCGATGGTCGATGGTCGATGATCGTTTCGATGTTCGTTATTCGATCACGGGTTTCGACCGAATCATAGAATAAACTGTGCGAGAACCGAGAACGAGAGAAAATAGGCAAAACGAATCGTGGTTGGTGGTGATAGATTGCGAGAAACGGGATGGAGAACAGGTCGGCAAAAACGTGGAACTGGTAGTGGAGCTGCTTTGCGGGTCGGCTGCCGTATGGGGCGTAATAGTTTAATTCATATGTAAATGGAGTGGCAAGGTACGGGAGAAAAATCACAGTGCTACGTGAAAAGGGCGCGCGACTGATTCGTACACGTGTACGGCCAACCTTGTAAATCTACAACGAGATACTCGGTGGGATTAGAGCGACGCCGTTGATCACCTAGCGTAACGTGTTATCACTTGCTACGCGAAGACTCGCTTCAGTTTGATTTCGCTAAATGTACAATACTATACGTAACGTATAATAATAAAAATAAGAATAAAAATAAGAATAAAAATAAGAATAAAAATAAGAATAAAAATAAGAATAAAAATAAGAATAAAAATAAGAATAAAAATAAGAATAAAAATAAGAATAAAAATAAGAATAAAAATAAGAATAAAAATAAGAATAAAAATAAGAATAAAAATAAGAATAAAAATAAGAATAAAAATAAGAATAAAAATAAGAATAAAAATAAGAATAAAAATAAGAATAAAAATAAGAATAACAAGAACAACAACAATAATAAGAAGAAGATATAGCTCGATCCTGTGAATATTTCGTATGTTTCTCTCACTAATTGAGAACGAGTCGTAGAAAGGTGGAATACGAAGAAGATAAAGAGAAGAAGGTAAGTAAGAAAAGTAAAGAAATTAAGAAATAACGAGTGAAAAGAGAAGTTGTGTAACGCTCGAGAGAACGAATCGGTGGGGAAGAGAACGGAGGTAGAGGTTCGGCAATTAGTTTGACCGAACCGCGCGTCGCGTCGACCGGATCATCGTCGACAGAGAGTTTCGCGTATGTACGGCCGTCCGTCCGTTCCGTATTCTGTGATTTATGTTTGCCATACATTACCCACCGAATAATCCCACGAAAGGGTGGTATACCGCGCTCTAGACGTCCCCCGAGCTGGATGGCCAGCGAACACCCTTCCGTCGGAGGGTCCCGCATGCTACGGCTGCCACCCGGCGTTTAACCGCTACTCGCTGATCGCTCTATCTGTTTCAATTAAAACTCTGCTGGTTGTGGCGAGCCAATCACACGAGGAACTGTGTCGGATTTCCATTTTCGATCCATCTTCTTTTTAGATCGCTTACGCGCGACCAGCGCGCTGACAACCTGTCGAAGATGTTGCGTTGATCGTCGACGAATAGGATAAATCGCAACATTACGAACACCTACACCTGATTCCGTTTGTTTGGGATTCGACGCGTTCGATTCTATCGTATCCGATATAACGGAACACAGAGTCGGAGTATTTTGCTCAAAGGCGACACCCCAGAGCATGATCAACGCGTAAACGAGTAGATTGTTGGGTATGTCGGAGGTAGGTACTCCGCGACTCGTTACACGCATAAATTCATTTACGAGTTGCGATCGCGTAATCGATAGCGTTGTACGGAATATCGTGGCCCAAACTCGGTAACGAGATGATATCGAGAATCGACGCGTAACGAGTATACAGGTAACGAGTATGCGTTATCAGCGAGGACTTATCCGGGGCAATAGAAACCGGAACCGTCGCTCGATTATCGAGAAGGAAAGGGTTTCTCTTCCTTTTCTCTTTTCTCTACGTACAAAAGAGAAAGCGTGGTGGATAATCGATGGCACGTTATCGAGGATACGCGGTCCACGACGAATGTTTTCAGTGTTCTCTGGACCCAAAGGAAGAGCGCGCCTTGTCTTTGTCCTGGACGTTCGGTTAGCGCGGGTGGCAGGCCATTACCGCCTGGATTAGGTACTCGGTATGCGATCGCCGTACGAACCGCAACGTCGTTATGTTCTCTAAATGGCTCCGTACTCGGCGGAACCAGTCATTTGCGATAAGGGCTTGTTCGCTTGTTCGCTTGTCGAGCGACAGTCGAGCGACAGTCGAGCGAACGACCGCTGCTTTCTTTCGACGGTCGTCGCGATCGTGGACGTGGTTATAGTCGGGGTGCTGTCGGAATCGGAGAGGGAGAAGCGGCGCCAAACCAAGGTGAAGATTGTCTGGAAAATGGAGCGCGGTCGCGCTCACGGTCGCAGTCGTACTCTTACTCGTCGTTGCATCCACGTTGCACATCCGTGGATGAAATGAGAGCGAAACCAGAAGAACGAACAAGTTGGAACGGAATGAGGCAGATGGAAAACGTTTCAAAGTTGTGGAAAAACGACAAAGAAGTTACAAAGGAACGCGATGTCGGGTATAAGAGTGAAGCGAGAGACCGACCAGGAACGTCACGACTGAAGCGATGCTTCTCAAAGACGCGTACACCAGTTCATCTTTCAGATATTTATTACCCGAATAACCGCTTACACGATTCAAATTTTCTCGATGAGTTATCGCACGGATTCGTCGTCCTATTTTCCTAGCAAAGATATTTTATTCGCCTACTAATTTTTTCACATGAAAACGATGTATCGCGATTTAAAAAAGAACAAGAAAGAAAAAAAAGGAAGAAAAAGAAAAAAAACGAAAAAAACGAAAAAAACGAAAAAAACGAAAAAAATGAAAAACGATCCTGTTTAGTCAGGATAGAGAGAACGATCAGTGGATAAAGGTAGCAACAATAAGCGCGAGGGTACAACACAGCCGCCTAAAGGGGACGAACGTTTTTTCCCCCAAGTAGCTAGCGTCGTACGTCGAGGTAGGGCGAGACGAGGTGAGGCGAGTTGCGACCGCGCTAAGGCGCTAGGGAGCAATTCCCTTAAATGCCCTGTCGTCCGCAAAAAGCCACTTGGAGTAAAAAACAGCCTGCCGCTCTGCGTCCGTGCGCGTTCCCTCGAAATCGTGTGCGTGCCGACACCCGTCGTCGCGCGTCGTTCGGTCTATCGCGTTTCGCTCGCTCTTTTTCCTTCTCAGGATTATATTAGTCTTTATGGCATCGATAAAGTGCACCGTCGATTCTTCTACTTTCCGCGACTCGACCCTTCTCGCGCTCGCCCTTCCGATCAATCGGGCGTCTCTTTTAACCAAGTGCCTGAATTTGACGTCTCACCCCCAATTCTTGACCTCTTCCGAACGACCTGTGATTTCTTACTCTCTATAAATAAAATAAACAAAATCAATGGAATTGCCAAAATTTGTGAAACCGACTGGTTCCTTGTTACTTTTTTTCTTTTTTTTTTTTTTCCTTTTTTCCTTTTTTCCTTTTTTCCTTTTTCCTTTTGTTTTTCATCTTCTTCTTACAATCGCATATGTTTTTTCGACTACATTAGGCTCGCGTTAGGTTGATCGTAAGACGACGCGGAAGCGCGTCGCCGATCGATCGGGTCGAGCTGGGTCGTGTCGAGTTGATTGGAGTAAAGTTAAATCGTTCGCAACGCGCCAGTCCAATTGGGCGGCAGTCGAATCGTGGCCGTGTGGTTTTTCCAGTTTTATAAAATCGGATCGAATCGCGGATCTCGCGGTAAATTGAACGGCGCGAGATATTTCCAATATTTGAAGCCACGACGGAAATCGCAGTCGCTTCAGGAAATGAAACGTGTGTCTAATTTCCAATGCCTGTTCTCGGTGTGCATGTGATCGCGTTCGTCCTCCCTTCCCTCGACCATCTGTTCCGTATCACTCGGTGCTCGACGCACCGCACCGCATCGACGGTGCTTTTTGGTCACCTATGCTTGAAAAGAAGGCAATCGTCTCGACGAAAGAGCTCGTTTTCATCCGCAACGTCGCCCGTCGAGTTGTCGTCTGTCGAGGTTCCTTTTTTCGGAGAGGGTGAGGAATAGAGATCGAAACGAATGGCAAATCGTCGACCGTCGATCGTCGCTATTGTTTTATCTATCCAAGCTTACCGACAGTTCCCGATTCTCGCTTAGTTTCCGATATTTTCCATCGGCACGATGCGATGAGACGTCATCGAGTGATACGCGCTGAAAACGCGTATGGATTTCACGGTCAATCGATTGCTCGCGTAGCAGATACGAAGAAGTTGATGGAATCTCGTGTACGCGCGTTGCTGTTTTTTCGCGAGCAAACGAAAGTGGTGCCGCGGTGCTATATTCGGTTAGGGTTGTGCGTCGACCAACTCGTATACATGGTCGAACCACTGCTTTTCTCATCCCTCGGTCGATTCTCGCATTACGTATGCGGAATGAAAGTGCCTGATCCGTTGCGGCGGAGCGCATTATCGTCTATCGAAAAAATATGAATAAGCTTTCCAATTTCCGACGTTTCGTGACATTTCGTTGGGAGCGTTGGGAGCGTTGAGTTCCTAGCTGGTGGTGGTTTTCAATGAAACGCGAACGACATAGCGAAACGCCATCCGATATTTCGACGCGTTCGTCGCATACGAGATCTACTTTTTTTCCCTGCTCCGGGGTCTGCGTCTCGTCACCGCGACCCTCTCCGACCAGACTTTTCCACTTCTCGATCGACGCGACGCACGACGAATCAATCTTTGGACTGTGCTAGCGATTCGCAGCTAAATTGAAAACGAGTAATCAATAGGGAAACGCTTTGAAAAAAAGCAGCCGAAATTCGAAATTCGAAATTCGAAATTCGAAATTCGAAATTCGAAATTCGAAATTCGGTAGAGGAGCAAGAGGGGTAATAGTAAACAAGCGCGTTTGTTTCTTATCCGTGATGCGTGACTATACATAGTATATGTACATGATCTCGATTCTTAGATGCGATCGTTTCGGTGAATAACAAAGACACGCGTGCCCTGTCCTTACAACTGTGTTAAAAAAAGGTGTATCTGTTACGTTATCGTATTTATTTAATCGATCACACCGGCATTCCTTTCTATTCTTAATTTTCCAGACTCGTATTGTACTGGAACGCGAAGAGGAGCGTTTCCTTAAAAGTTGACGATCGCTTTAGGAAGGAATGTTTAAGAGCGATTTTATAGTGTCCGGCGCAGAGGTCAACCTATCCTCGGATACATCACCCCGAACCCTCGTGTCTTCTTGATGGATCGCGGTTCTGGTCCCCTTCTCTGTCCTCCCTCATCCCCACCTGTCCCGCGTCTCGCGTCTCTAGCTCTCTTTGCCACTTGCTCCGAACCATCTACACCCTCCACGGTTCGTCTTCGATTTCTCATCCCTTCCGATGGATTATGCATCGCGTTCTTATCTTTGTTCGTCGTACGAGGCTACCTATTTTTTCTCTCCGCGGTCGATACCGATCGATCACGATCGAAAGCTCGAAAGCTCGAAAGCTCGAAAGCTCGAAAACTCGAAAGCTCGAACGGTGGAGAGAATCGCGGAACTCGTCACCTGCTCGTCCACGAAGACGAGAGACTTTTTAAACGAAAGATGGTCGGTGATGGAAGTCGTTCGAGCGAGGAATCGTTGGAAATCGGGAACGAAAAGGAACAGCTGGAAAAGCTAGGACAGTTGCGAGAACGAAGTGCGAGTTCTCGGTGCAATTTCTTCGGAACAGGAGTACCTCTTGGTATCTTTTTACTTTGAAATTCCGTCGATACATCACGCCTCTGAAACTTGGTTCGCCCCGCCTTCGCCACCTCCACGCTCCGCCTTGCCGTGCCAACCAACCTTTCCCTTACCTTCTTTCACCTCCGTCTCTCTCTCTCTCTCTCTCTCTCTCTCTCTCTCTCTCTCTAGCCGTATGTATGTATATATACATATTATATATGCATATACATACCTGTATCTCACCCTTGCTATTTGTTTATCCATTCATCTGTCCGTTCATCTTTCCATCCATCCATCCATCCATCCATATCGCTTTAGCTGTACGTTTATGCGTTTGTCTACCAGCTTCTTGATCGTTTATACCGGGTTGACTGTTTTACCAGTGATAAAGGCAAAAGCATCGATCTAGTCTAACTACGATTGCCAGATTGAATTTGATTTTCTGTCTGAAACTATTTCTCGAGCGAGTATACAAGTTTTTGATTGTACAGATTTGAATATACGGAAGAGGAGTAAGCGTTGTAAGGAAAAAAGTGGGAAGTGAAAATGAAATGGAAGGAAGGTTGCGAGAATGGCTCGAAAAGAGCAAAGGAAAACTGCGGATATGGCGATGAGCCAGGAGGAAGGAACATAAAGTTAAACGGTGGTAGCAGTAACGCGTAAACCTATATAATAATAGTCTACTAGAAAAGAGAGAGGTAGAGCATAAGGGACGCGATTACCAGGTTGAATACAGAGAAGAAACCATGCTCCTTGGCAGATGGGTCTGCTCGTTTTCGACGTACGCTCTCGAAAACGAAAAAGACGTCTTCCTTATCTCTTTTGTCGTTGCTATCTCGCAAATACCCTGACTATCTTTACACTCTTCTCTCTCTCTCTCTCTCTCTCTCGTTTCTTGGTTTCTTGGTTTCTTGGTTTCTTGGTTTCTTGGTTTCTTAGTTGCTTGGTTTCTTCGTTCGCTGTTGGCACAAGTAGCTTGGAGACGTTCCTTTTCTATCTTCTTCGCTGTACGCTGCTTTTTCGATTGTTCGATTTTTAAAAAAGAAGCGGTAATAGTTGGTTACATTTGTAATTGAATTAACAGGTAAGTAGGTGTCACACACGATCGGCGTATAAGAAAATGTGAACTATTCCTTCTCTATTCTTTTTGAATTGGTAATATACCTTCTTTAAATTTCTATTTCTATTTCTATTTCTATTTCTATTTCTATTTCTCTCGTTACTCAACGCCCGTATCGAAGACCGTCGGTATGAAACTATTGCGATAATTGTGTTTTATACGGAGTCATCGACGCGATACGCGCGCCAAGACGACGACGAGCACAGTTTCTCTGTAAAACTGTTTTCACCGGTTCAGATAAGATTTGAAACCGACTTGACAGTTTATAAATGACAAGCGGTCCTTGGACGCGTCGGTTCTCAAAGAGGAACGGAGCAGCGAAGTAGAACTTCGTGTAACTTTGCGTCGACGCGGGAACATAACTTTAATTACAGAAGTTCGTGCATTGTCTAGGATCGTAGGCACGGCAAGAAACCGAGCTCTTTCTCGAGCAAAAGTTTTCCGCGTGTCTCGAGACAAAGCAGCCGAGACCTATCGGCAAGGAGAATCGCGAAAGATCAGAGAAGGAGGGATGGGGCATCGAATGACGCTCTTTCGTACTCTCTTTCATTCTTACTATCTCTCCCTCTTTCTTTCGACCTGTCTACTTTTCGTATTAATGCGTGGACGCTAGCAAAAAGACGAAAAGACCGATTTGAAAAGATGGCAAAGTAGAGTAAGGAAATAAAAAATAAAAAAAGGAATAGCGGATAGTATGAAAAAGAAAAGATTGAAAGGAGCATGTTTGACGTAGAATTATACATGTTGTCGTGCAATATTATCAAAAAATTTTTTTTTTTTTTTTTTTTTTTTTCTTTTCCTGTGTATGCACGTGTATTCGATTGGTATTTGCAATGTATGAAAGCGTGAAAACGTGTTTGGTTTAATTTCAATTGTCAGATTTTTACCTAACTTCTTTGCATTTTGGATTCGATTTTCGTTATATCGGTTACAGTCGATATTTTTCTCGCCGCGTGTAACTGAAAATTTGATTTTTCATTGTTTCTTTTGTACTTTTTTCCTTCGTTTTTTCAGGCTAGTTTTTTTTTCTTTTTTTATTCTTCCGATAACTAGCTACACGTATTATGCGTGTGAAACGGTGAGGTTGGAAGAGGAAGAGAAAGGGAGAGGGAGAAGAAAAGGGAGATCTCGTTCGATAGGAGTTGACACCAGCACGCGACCAATAAGAAACCGAGTCCGGAAACTTTTACGCTACCTACTCTTAATTATCTTGTTAACCGAGAAGCCGGTTGTCAGTGCTTCTCTAAGTGCCAACTCGTTCTTTTCTTTTCTTTTACATTTAACACTCCGAGTTGTTATTTGCGGCTACCCATTATTTTGCATCGAGTCTTTTCCTACGGAAAAATTGTAGGGTTTGGGTTAATAAATTAACACGCGTCACTGGTAGCAAAAGAAACGACACAACTAAATATATTTATCTTGCGATACATTATCGGTAGGTAATAATACGAACACAATGAGAGACTTGAATCGTGGATTGGAACGCTTCAACGAAGAGCACGAACCAGGAAAAGACAGAACACTGTATCGGAGACGAGTTGGAAACAAGTTTGTCGTCTTAACCGATCGGCGATACGGAGTTCTCGAGACCTGTTAGGTTCTGTCGCCTTGTTTTTCAACGCATATTACGTAGGTATGTAACGGTCTGCATGTTCGAACGTAAACGCTTGCGTTATTAAACGATTGACTCAATTCAAAGGCAAATTAACAGACAACGGGTTTAAGTCGACTGCTTGCTAACATGCAAACGGTCCCATCCAATTGAGGACCACCCAAACTGTTCCTTTTATCTCGAGACGATTCGTATCCCGGTCCTATTGACCATATTGACCATATTGACCATATTGACCAACCGTTCCAGAACGCGCATCCACGTCGTGGTTGCGATCGAACGAACCAAATTTCTCTCTTCTCTACGAAATACGGAACGGATCTTCGATATGGAAATTCTCGTTTTTACCGGGAATTAATTTGCTACAGTTTTGCACAGTTTTGTCAAAGATTCAATGTTTCGACATTATTTGTTGCGAGTATTGGACCGTACGTGTGAACCAGCGATGGTTTGTATCCTTTAGGAATTCTTTCGCAGGGAAACAATCCGAGAGAAATGGGAAGAAAGTGGACGAACGATACGTATATACATGTACGCACATGTAGATATGCTGGTAAGAAAACGATGCGGCACGAGCAATTGGCACCGCGCGATCATGAGGGCACCTAATGTGTTGATTCGAGACGAATTCTCACGAGGTCGATAAACCTTTACCGAGAGTATTTCGGTTACGAGCATTAAATAGTCACACATGCGGGATTGACCTAAAAATTATCCCATTTTCTCGGATATGATGATGAATGAGCACGGATTAATATAACAAATATCGGTAAACCCATTTTTATGCCCGATACAGTTACAAATTACAGTTACAATTACAATTACAATTGCAGTCATGATTAACGATAGAGCGTTTTACGACCAACTATGCGTTGAGCAGGATCCGTTTATCCTACAACAAGCTTCAACTTTTTCGATTTCTCGAATCGTTCAAAAACTTTGCAACGATAAACCGCTTTCAAATTACGAACCTAAGAAATCGAAGACGATTTTAGGAGTATTCTCGTGTAACCTGCCACTGTTGAGATCCGTCTCAGCTTTGCGAGCTCCCTAGAGTCCGTTCTTCTTTTACTTTTCTTAAACAAAGCGACAGCTAATCGATAGCCCGTCAAGTTCCCATTTTCCGTTTCTCCTTTCCTTTTTCCTTTTTCCTTTTTCCTTTTTTTCTTTTTTCTTCTACTATTTTGAACGACCATTTTTATGTAACTGTAATTTTAATACGAACAATATGATTTGATTCGAGAGTACTTGGTTTCGTCGTGAGTGAGATAGATTCCTTTCTTCATTTTTCCTTTTTCTTTTTTCTTTTTTCTTTTTTCTTTTTTCTTTTTTCTTAAAGCTGTTGGTTCGACGAAATTGAACGCGTTTAGAATTTTTCGTCAGTTTCGTCAGTGATTCGAGAAACGTGAAACAGTTACGTTTAAAAAATTAACAAAACGATTCAACTATTTCCATTGTTTGAATCTTTGCATAGAAAATATGTACGACTATATACCGGTAACCTAAAAGAATGGAGTAGACCAAAAAGTAAAAGAAGTAAAAGAAGTAAAAGAAGTAAAAAAAGTAAAAAAAGTAAAAAAAGTAAAAAAAGTAAAAAAAGTAAAAAAAGTAAAAAAATGGGAAAGAAAGAGGATGCGGATTGGAAGTGGGTGAGGTAGAGAGTAGAGAGTCATTGAGAGCGAGAAATAGGTAGGTATACGGCAGTGGTTATAACTTATAAGGATAGGCAATGCGGGAGGGGTGAATGTGCGTGTTGGCTAGATGCGATCCGACAGATGCGATATTGGTGTCGTAGTCGGAGCTGGTTCGTCGTGATTTTGACATTTCCTGTGGTTCACACGCGAGCACCACGAGCTCCCTTCTCGTTCCGAAAACGCGTTTCCGTTGCTCTCCTCTCGTCTAATACCTATCTATATCTCTTTTTTTGCCCATCTTTGATCGTGTTTGGTCGTGTTTGGTCGTGTTTGGTCGTCTTTGGTTGTTTTTGGTCGTCTTTGACCCCTAACCGTGCGAACGCGTTTCGATTTAGCGCGCTCGCCAAATTCCCCGAGGATTCGTGAAATTTATGCCTGGCCGGCAGCTTTGCTCAACTTATCGTTGCTTCTTCGTAAGATCTCGTTCTTGTTCGCATCAACTGTGACGCTTCGTATGACGAGCGTATCCGTATGGATCCGTATCGGCTGCAACCATTCTGTTCGTTACGTAAGCAAACGCTTTCTCACGGCCGTCCGGTCGTATGACGGCTACATCAAGTCCCTCTCGCTACTACCGTTCTACCTGTTCTAAAGATACAACGAAACTGAAATTCTACGAGTTCAACTCTTTTCTTTTTTTCTCGTCCTTTGATTAACTGAGATTTAACGCTGGGCTGTTTTTATCGAAACATTCTTTAGATTGGAATACGCTTAATCGTTGAATTTTAACGCGACAAGATCGAGAAGATCGAGAAGATCGAGAAGATCGAGAAGATCGACAGGATTGACAAGATGGTTAAAAGGTAAGGTTAAGAGGGAAGAACGTTCGACGCTTTTTTAATAGTAAGCGATACGGTAAGATTCGTCGAATAATAAGAAAAGAATGGAAAGAGAAGCGAAGAAACTGAAAAAGACATGTTCCTGAGTGTTGAAAGGAGGTATTCGATCGGTGTTAGCTGCGACCAAACGAATCGCGATAAAGTGTGGTAAGCGATGGCTATCCGTCTTCGTGGACGATCAGAAAAGGCGGAAACGAACCGAGAACGAACCGAGAACGAACCGAGAACGAAGCGAACAGCTGGGCTAGAAGCGCCATCGGGTATGGAGCAGCGCCGTTGTGGGTTGGTGGGCGTGTATTACGTTTGACCAGCAAAGTGGGCGAGCGTCGCGTAACGACGCTCGAACGTCTTCCAAATATAGCGGAACAAAGGCTAACAACCGATGGTCCGCTACCGACGACAATGAAAACTCGGGGTGCGGTAAACGTCTCGGAATCGGCAGAGAAACCTACCAGAATGGTCCGGCCGGAAATCGGACGGCTTTCGTCTCGGACGGCACGCGCTCACGCCGACATAGGATCGGCACGATCGTAGCGGCGTCAGCTCTAACCGTAAGGGTCGGTAAACGTCTCACTTTCCTTTGGTCACGCCTCGTTGCAACGAGCCGTTTAATCGTTTCTTTCGATGCTCCAACAATGCCATTGCGTGCCGAGCGGTAACAATTTTCTTCTTCGAAGCCTATTTCATTGCTCCTTTCAACGACGATACTAAGCCGAGGCGATCCGTTCGATATTAGAGTCGAAAAATCGTTTCGGTTTGTTAGGGTCGCTGGTTGGGTCGATTCTTTTGTAAGCGTCGCACTGGTACAGGTTCGTTCGACGATAACGTAGAGAAAAAAAGTAGACGAGCGCGCACGATACGCACGTACTTAGCTACGACCGAGAATATAGCTAGGCAACGGTTGGTAGAAGGAGCAATCCTTGCCATAAAACACGGAGAATGCGGAGCTTTATTTTATTTCATTCAATTCTTCACGGGCGACAACCGCTGCAGGAATATGGAATCGAGTTGTTACGCGGCAGCTCTCGGTGGATGACGAGATAGAGGGTAGGTAGGAGGGTAGGTGAATATCGGTGGATTCGCTGGCAGGGGACAGACTCCGGATGACACACGACGCATACGCAAGTGGTGGGACGCAGGCACGTGGACACGCGGCCACGCGGTCGCGCGCTACCATACGCTATTTCTCCCAATCCCCGATACTTGTTTTCTCTTTCTTCGTTTTCCTTTTATTTATTTCTTTTTCATCACTGAATCGCCGACTTGCAGAAAGTGACTCGTTCGCGTGTCGATCACTTCTTATTGTTAGCCACTGATCGGACGAATCCTAATTTTAGTTTCGGTTAGGCTTGGACCGTGTTACAGTGATTTATTTTTCGTGTCAACGCGATGCAGTCGATCCGAAAAAAGGACGACCAATGGAACGAGAAATAGGAGAGGGTAGTTTGCGGTAAAGAGGAAGAAGAGACGAACCAGGCAGCAGAGTACGTATGTCGATAGTCGCGGTAGGAAAGTCTCGGAGGATGAGGACGAGGGTTAGGGTGAGGTGAAGGGAATGGGTCGGAGCAGTTGGAAAAAGGGAAGTAGGAGCTGGCGCAGGAAAAAAGCGATGCCGTAAAGCACTCAGCAGGGAGCGTGATCCGCTTACGAAAGTCAGGTGGACCTGCGTTACTGCGTTACTACGTTACCAAGTTACTGCTTTACCTAGAGCTGTTCGCAGCACATCCATATACGCGTTGCCGTATATGATACCGTATCGTGACGATGTTTCACTTTTACCCCTGTCTAAAAAATTTCAAGACTTTTCCGATTTCACGCCAATAGCGACACAGATGCAACGAACGGGTACCTAATTCGTGATTAAATTAAACACAGAGATAGCTCCGCGTCGAAAGAAACACCCGGTACCGGTTATTCTCGCGTTCGATGCGATCGCAAATGGCGGGAAGCATTAGCGATACGAAGATCGAATGAAATAATTATGGGATCGGTGGGAGTTTGCGCTTCGGTGGTTGTAACAGCGTCATAGTTGGCGCGCTATGCTTTTCGGAGCCGTTCCTTCGAGAGGAGCGTGCCGTTTAATAAGTTAAGCGACGACGACGCAGCTGCTCGTCTTGATGAAACATTAGCTCGGATCCAGGCCTGGATCTCGACGCAATATTGTCTTTCGCGTTTTCTCGGTTCCTCGTACTCGACAGCCGAGTAATAAGAAGCTTGTCGCTTAAGCTCGTCAGTGCACTCTTTGCACCCTATTTGCACCCTCTTTGCACCCTCTTTGTACCCTCTTTCCACTCTTTTTGCACCCTCTTTGCACCTCGTCGATTCATTTTTTCTCTCTACTCGTTCCCTTCCACTCTGCATCGTTTCTTCTTTCCTTACCATTTCTTTTATTTTTTTCTTCCCTTTTCTTTTCTTTTCTTTTCTTTCCTTTTCTTTTCTTTTCTTTTCTTTTCTTTTTCATCTTTTTTTATTGTATCGCGTTGGTCACTCGAAAGAGTAAAGTGGTCGCGCGTCTCCTTATAAGTCGAGACAGTTATATAAAGAGACGACGTGAAACGTTATTGCTAAACGCGTTCAATTACTGTTCTAGGACACTCCGATTCTCGTTCAATCCGACCCATGATATCAACATCGCGACGCAACCAACCTCGCTCCCGCTCCTCGGATTTCAGTATTGTAACGCGAGGTCAACGCGAACATTTGGCAGCGCTTACGCTATCATCGAACACAACCCTTCGTTTAGTTGGACTCTTTTCCTTGGGAAAGCAATTAAGCTAGAGTAGAGTAAAAAGAAGGAAGAGAGAAGGGGAAAATTATACGTACAGCAGGGAATTTTTATCCTATAGATAGGAGGAATGGGCACCGGTCCTACTGGCTATCGGTTACCAGCTACCTGGTTGTCTCGTTCGGAGACGCAACTTTTTTCCGTTTTACCGGTGTAGCGGAGCTGCATTATTACGAGTGTGTGCAGTATCGCAAACTCTCGCTCATCGTGACTCGTACAAAGGCGCGTATGCGAGACTGGTCTATTCAGAACGTAATTAAAAGCTGCATTCATACGAGCAGACTGTTCCCTCGTAGCGAGCCTTTCCTTCGCGACAGACTTCTGGAAGTCAACCGCGACAATGCACCTTTTCGTGGCTTATTGTTCCTTCCCGTGACATTTCTCCCTTTTTTACTGCCACTCGAGTCAGCGGTTGACGTTTATCGTTCCGTGCGTTACCAGAAAAGAAGAACTCGCCGCGTCGATGTCCGGATGCAAGGGAGTCGAATCAACTGTTCCACGATTCCACGATTCCACGATTCCACGATTCCACGGTTCCTTACCGAATTGTTGAAAAAGTCGACGATACGTTTTTGCGTCTCGATAACACTCCTATATTCGTTTCACCGATAGGTACCGATCGATCAAACGACCCAAAGAGAACAAACAGCTCGTCCGAAAAGACTAAAGTTTCTTTGGAAATAAAGAACGGTACTTACTTTTAATGCCGATCGATGGTGAAAAAAAAGTGGAGTAGGCATTCTCTCTGGAATCAAGGTAACAAATTCAATCCTAGACCGACTGGCCGGTGGTCGCCATGCTAACCACTACCGTCCATGTCACTGGCAAATATATGGGTGACATCAGCATATGCATGAAAGAAGGGTAGACGCTGTCAATGTGCGTGCTCCCTATCGATTGCCTTTCGACTTCTGCACGTTTCGCGTTACGATCTTAGCGAAAGTGTCTGCTCGAGTGTCTTAGTTGTTCGTTTTCAGGGAGAAAGAAAAACCAAATCGAGATCGAATCAGCCTTCGAAACAATTTTAACGCCCAAGCAAGTACGTATCTAGGTAGTTACCGTCGATTCGAGCGGTATGTACGTGGTCTTCTCACAAGTACGTGTTTCTCCGCGTTACGATTGTTCCGGTGACATGGCTAAGACAACCGGGATGATTTTCGACGTAAAGCAAGCAATATCGAGCATCGACGAACATATCCTACGATTACGATAACGGTATGGAGCGATGAAAATAATATCACGTTTCGATTCGTCGTATCCTGGATCCCTGAGATTTTTTTCCTTTTTTTTCTTGGCGTACTTTTTTATTCTCGACCACTGGTCCAGCTATAATTCCACGCAATTTCGTTTTCTGTTTTTCATGCCACGTTATGGTTAATTGGAAAAAAGTCGATTTATATTTATGAGGACGACTGTTCCGACGATCACTCGAATGAATATTCGCAGCCGAGAAATTTCCTCTTGTTCGAAACGTTTGAATTATCGAGCATCTGTTTATTAAAAAAACAATGTAAGCATCGATGAACCGTGCATTTATCCAATTTTACGTTTGTATATTATATATTAGATGCATTCGAAAACTTTGTTGCTCGACCCAAACTTTGATCGTATTATCGTAACGAACCCAAAGCAATGGAATTGGTAAAGGAACAAAACGAGGAGACGCGTAACGTTGTTTCTTTTTTTTCTTTTCCTGAAAATTTCTCTGCATTTTCTTTCTTCTTTTTTCTTCCTCGTTTCATTCTTGTTTCTTTTTCGTTTCTTTCTCGTTCCTTTCTCGTTTCTTTCTCGTTTCTTTCTCGTTTCTTTCTCGTTTCTTTCTCGTTTCTTTCTCGTTTCTTTCTCGTTTCTTTCTCCTTTCTTCTTTCGATCGAAGAAGAAAGAGTGGAAGAGTATCTATTGTCGCGATAACGGAAAAGAAGGAAAAGACAATACTCGACTTTGGTTATGGTTCGTTAGCAGCACCAGGGAGTTAATTAGCGAAAAAGTTAATTTCTTGTTCGCTTATAATCGGACGCCCTTGATGAAATACGAGCTTGATAAAGACGGTTGAAACTGGAGTTTTTGGAACGTGGGGAAAAAAGGGTACGTCAGTTGGTAAATAGATTAACTTTGTTCTAAGAAGCGCGCAGCTATATAAACGCGTATAGACGTTCACCAGAAGTTTGCATGTTCGTATCGTATCGGGAAAATTTTCATCCGAACTCATCATCCATAATTGTTCGTTTGATCTTGTTTTTCTTCTTCCTGTTTTACCTTTCTTAATTTTTATATACATATTTTTTTTGAAAAAGAAGAAGAAGAAAAAGAAGCAAAAGAAGCAAGAGAAAAAGAAAAAGAAAAAGAAAAAGAAAAAGAAAAAGAAAGATCCGAGATGAAAGAAAAGATAGATAACGACGAGCGATGTTACGAAGGTCCTGGAAAGAAAAATATTTTTGTTTCGTTTCGTTCCGTCCCGTACCGTGCGGATCGCCCGTTGGCGATGAACTTTCTGAATAATTACCACCGGTATGAGCTTGATTCATCACCGAAGTTCGCCTACCTAAGATGCTTTATCTGCGCGTCGCAGTCTCTGCGAAATTAATATGCTAATACCCGTGTGGCTCCCTCTGCTTCAACCCCGTACACCCCGAAGCGTTAGCTCCTCAACCTTGCCACCCCTACTACCGATTCGCCGCTACCACCCCTGCCCTTCACCTACCGCGTTCTCGCAATCAGTCC
This sequence comes from Ctenoplectra terminalis, assembly GCA_019453375.1. Classification (NCBI taxonomy): domain Eukaryota; kingdom Metazoa; phylum Arthropoda; class Insecta; order Hymenoptera; family Apidae; genus Ctenoplectra; species Ctenoplectra terminalis. Next base: position 21,956 of record SMSQ01018491.1, read on the forward strand.
ACGACATCGAACCCCCAAAACCGGAACGGATTGACAAACACGAGCATGAACTGTCTCGTTTACGGGCTCGTTTCTCAATGATGCTAATTTCGAATTTTCTATCTATCCATCTATTCTTTGTTGTCCCTTGGTTATTCTTCTTTCTTTTATCAAGCATCGATAGGTTGTTAAACGATAGAATCGTCGATTCAAGTATGCAACCGACACTTACAAATTCATGGTTCCGCCAATAATATGGTGGGAAATTGCGCGAATCGAAGCGTTTCTGTGACGATTCGCGAGTTACGAACCGTCGAATCGTTCGAACCGTGATTAGTCTGGGTGATTGCGCGTGACGCATCGTTACCACCATTTACGCGTACCTACATACGTTTCAGATATAGCGTGACTAGTAACGCGTCAATTATCGCTCGTTCGCTTCAATTAACGGTTAACAGCTTCTCTAGTACAGTATTAAATCGTAGTCGACAACTCGGATCGCTATATCTATCTTATCATAGTAATATGTGTGATCATTTATTTATTTATTTATTTATTTATTTATTTATTTATTTATTTATTTATTTATTTACTCGTTATTATATTATAACATGCATATATCGAAAAAAGGAGAACAGACGGAGATAAATTTTTTGACCACGGTATTTAACGTTGATCGCAGTTACAGATACATAGGTGTATTCTGTAAAAGTTGACAAATATTTTTAACGTTGCATGGTCACTAAGCGTTCCGGAGGATAATTTTTAACCGAAGAATGTTGCGTTCAGCGGAAAGATTCGAGGATCGGATCGATCCGAATGATTTCGAATCGATCGAGAGTTCGATTCGAGCATGTATCCAAACGATTAACCAAGGATCGTGGTAATTGAACGAGACTTGGGTAAAACCGCGAAAAAATTGATCCACCGACGGCTGGGCTATTGTGTAATTTAGTAATGAAGTCTGTGCGTCGTTCGAGCGCGCTCGCCACTAAATCACAGGACGTAGATTGGGGCGCGCTCGGCCAGCTGTGACCCAGTGCTTTCCGCTAATTTGCCGTAACTCTGGTCCTCCATGCCCCCTCCGTGCCCCCTCCGTGCTCCCTCCGTGCCCCCACCATGCTGCTCCAGCGTTTCTTCGTAGAACAAAAAAAAAAAACGAAAAAAAGGAAAAAAAAAAGATAAAAAAAATTCATACATCTTATAAATTTGCGAAACCTCGAGATAACTTTGCTTTGTTAACGTCTTTCCTTTTGTTTGCACCTATCTGTTTATTCATTTACCTATATATCTATCTATCTATCTATCTGTCTATCTATCTATCTATCTACATATTTATTGCGTGCCTCTTCGTAAGTTAAAAATGAAAGCAAAGCACCGAGAACACGGGGATGATGCGTGCACCGAAAAGTCGAGGCTACAATGGGATTACGCCTTAACGTATTGGAACGTTCCAGGAAGAAAAGAAGGGGAACTCGTAGCGATATGTATGTGTACGCTATGCGGTCCGTGGTATGTTGAATATGCTCGCTATGTCGACTCGTGTTCCGGTTTTGATGCGTGCGCGAGATAAGATTGCCCTTTGTTACCACGACTCGTGTCTTCGAGACCCAGGAACCACCATCGCGGCTTTTTACCTACGATCCTTCTTTTTTCGGTGCCTTCTGTTTCTTCTCTCTTGCTTTTCGTTCGCGGTCGTTGTTAGTTTCGTCTTACTCTCTCTTTCTCTCTCTTTCTCTCTCTTTCTTTCTCTCACTTATTCTCGAGCCGTTCTTTTCTTCGGTACCAGGCTAGATTCCGTCGAATCGTGCACCTCCTGTGGCGCGGTATAATACTTTCAGATCGTGCGCCATCGTAAACTTTCGTCGGGTAACATGTTGGTTCCGCGAAACGACTTTTCTTTCGCGTTAACGAATGTTTTCAGCTTAGAACCAATTTCTATTTACCGAGATAATATTCGATATTTCGATGTAGCAATATAAGCGATGTACCCTGCGTAGATCGGTTGATTTGCGAAAATGGCGGTTTTACGGAAACAATAACATCAGCATTTACTCGATCGAACGATCAACATTGTCGAACGCGTAGAATCAGCAAAGATGGATGAGAAATATTGAAACTGATATACCGATCGGTAACAGTATTTTATGGTATCGTAATTTAATTATTCAAAAATAGGACGCAGTATTTGGCATAAAGTTTAATTACTTTAACACAATTGCGTAATCACGAGTCAAAGGTTATCGCTGTTTTTTAAATTTGTTTTCGGTTCGTCGATATTTAACGAAGGAGGCGTTGAATATTTGTTGGAGAAAATTACCATAAACGCGTGTAATTTCGCGTCCGATCGTTTCAATTTGAACGAAGAACCTAACGAAGTTTGTTAACGATCGATTCGCGAACAATTGAAGCAAGTAAGCAGGTAACCACGTATCGTCGATAGAACGCGATTTATTAAGACAGCGAACTAATTTGGTAATCGGTTGAAAAAAGGATTAAAAAGTTTGATCGGTGTGATTAATTTGTTTCGTTACGTTCACAGGCCCTATTTCCAAAAGGAGATCGTCAGAGTACGAGTGTAAGGTCGAGTAGAAGCTGGATCAAGTCGAGCAGAGCGGAGTCAAAGCAGGGTACAACGAGGAAAGGTAAAATACTGGGATGCGCAGAAAGGGTAGGTAACGTAAGGTAAGGTGAGACGAAAGGAGATAGAAAGCGGGAGAGCAGGCTCTAGGCGAGGTGAGACGACTCGTGGAACTAACAAAACGGAACGGAACGGAACGGAACGGAACGGAACAGAATGGAATGGAACGGCAGTGTAGCGGGGTCAGCAAGGTATAGATGCGAGCGGTGGTACGGGTACCGGTATATAAGGGTACGGGTACGGGTACGGGTACGGGTACGGGTACGGGTACACCGGTCGAAAAGAGTCGAGCCAGGGCATCGTCGAGATATGCCCTGCCTACGGGTGCAACGACCCCGGTGACCTTTGTCCGGTCTGTGCTCTGGCCTGGCCCCGCCGGTACCACCGAGTTGCTCGATTCGCCGTCTCCTACCTCTGAACTCGGACTCGAGGGACGACGAACACGATGCACCACGGCACCGAACCACCGGACGATCCTCGACCTACCACCGGCGAATCTCGAATCTCCTTTTTACCTGTGTTCGCCAACGAGGATCACCGACCGCTTATACACGTACAACTATTTACAACTCTCTGGCGTCCTAACTAAAATAGATAGAACCTGCTTTCGATCGTTCTACCAACATCTATCTGCCAACAAGTAGCCTCGCGCGAGTTTGTTCGCGATAGATATGAGAGTATCGGTGATAAAATGCATAATCTTGCAACGAAATGGAATAAAAATGAAAAAAAAAAAATGTAAAAAAGTATCGTCTACGAATAGGTAGGTATAGATACCAAATTTGGGCGCTTTTTAGAATCGAGCGTCTTGTCTGCTTTCTCGACGAGAAAGCAAGTCTCGATCTACGTTTTTTAAATTCTTTCATTATTCCGGTGCGACCGGCGAGTTGAAATTGGTGCTCGTAATTAAGATAAATTCGTGGTAACGGTAAGATGAAACGAAGCCTAACCACGATCTAGTTCTCACGCGAGATCTCGTCGCGTAAGAAATTAGTCGGGACAGTGCGAGTTACCCGGTGGAGAAGCATCCAGGAGAAGGACGGGTCATCTTTCGAGGTGAGGTTTAATGACGCTATAAAGATCCGGAGATGGTTAGGTGGACGAAAACGAGCAACAAACGAGCAACAAACGAGCAGAGTGTGCTTCACATTTTTTCGAGTACGATGACCGTCTTCTTGCTCGCGATCGTGGTAAGATCGTGCGACGTTTCCTTGGAAAAGTGGCAATCTTGGTACCGACCTTCGTTACTCTTGACTTTTCTGAAACGAAACCAAGCGTATACGCGTTTATCTCTATCGGGTTTTTTTAATCGCTACGAACCGTTAAATAAAGTTTTGAAAAGATCAACTCGTTTGGTGGAGTTGAAAGATACGTAGGAAAACCTAAAATGGATGGTCGATATATTTGAACACTGTGAATTTATCGATCGTTCGTGTACGACAAATTAAATCGAGTTTGTGGAGCGCAGGTGGCGTTGCGCTAATTTACCGGCTCGTTTCGAAGGGTAGGCTAATTATCGCGCATGAGAAAACATCCTTGGAACTTTCCGACTAATTTGAGTAGAGAGATAGGAAGGAACGGGAGAAGAGAGAGAGAGAGAGAGAGAGAGAGAGAGAGTGGAAGGGTGGAAGGGAGCAAGGGAGCAATGGTGCAAGGGAGCGAGGGAGCGAGGGAGAGGAAGAAAAAAGAGAGCAAACTCGAGAGAACGAAGCATCGAGGATCATACCGCGATACTTTTAACGTACAAAGCACCGATCTTCGCGATAACGTTCCACCGTAATCGTTCGCTTCGCTTCGCTTCGCTTCGCTTTGTATGTATAGTTGCGCATTGACTGACAGGCGAACGTTGCCTCGGTGCTTAGCCACCGAGAACATTAAATTCGCTTCGACGGCGTAGCACGGACAATCATGGTTTGTCAACGAAACGTTGGAAAAGAACGTTGCGCGTTATGTATTTTAAAGAAACTTTAACGCACCTTTAAATACTCCCTGCATTCGAACCGTTTTTTAGATCATCGACAATTGCGAGAACGTCGTTGAATCTATGCTTCGCGTTAAGAGGCTGAGACAGAGACAAAATGAATACACCGACGCGGATAGATTTTGGCAAACTATCTTGATATTTTAGTCCGTTTATAATTGTTTTCCAACGATGTCGCATGCTTCGAAGAACACGCGAGATATATCGGGTTCGGTGTTCAAGTTCGACAACGTTTTCCACCGATAGTTGTACATATCGTCGCATTTTCCATGTCTTTAATTTTGGCATTGTCGTTACCGTCGATCCTATAAAAGGAAGTTCTAATAGAGAGATCTCTTTTACTCGCTACCGCGTTCCGACGATACGATTCCCCACCGTTTTGTTACCTATCCCACGACCCGTAAATATCTTTCGTATCTGTGCGTCTCATACGATTCTCTGTACAATTTCGAACGATCAGTGGTTAAAAGTTTCACCAGTTTCGTACCGCGGGAATCGAAGGAACGTCAAGGTTCCTGGTATTTTCTTCACGATCGGATCCATTCTGTGTCATTTCACAAACAGTATGTACGGAAGAAAAGACAGCGGCTAGAAAATGATATCGCGTCGCATCTCTCGGTCCGACTCTCTACGTAACGCGCATACGTAATGAGAAAACGAACGACCCGCTGAACGAGAAAGCACACACCGCGTCCCTTCCATTTCTTTCCCTTCGTTTCACGTTCCATGACTCTTTCTTGCTCTCCTGTCTGTCATCGTCATCGCTCGCCTCCATCTTCGTCTCGGACCGTTTTCATCTCTCCCCTTCCATATCTTCCTCTAACGCTCCTTCTCTTCTTAACGACTCGTGTGGTCCAGTGTAAAACACGATAATATACCTGCGCTTCGACCAACGCTCCTACGTGTACACCTGGTTCTGACCAAAGCGCGTTTAAATTCGCGCAACGTTGAGAACGTTGAGAACGTTGAGAACGTGAGAACTTGCAAGTACGAATATCCTAATTCTAAGAAAAGAAAAGAAAAGAAAAGAAAAGAAAAGAAAAGAAAAGAAGAAACCGATATCTGCTTACTTTTATTCCTTTAGAACCTGAACCTAACCCAAATCGTTCCGATTTTTTTTCTTATAGAAACAACCAGAATTTTTTGACTCCGATCTAAGCATAATATAATTACTGGAGGTAGGATGATCGTGTTGCAAATACCAGAAAAATGATGCAACTCAGAGTAGCGATAAGAACGGATAAAAGTTTGAGCGGTCGCGCGATTGGTGTATGTCGCGACACACGTGGAACGATCGTTGTGGATGAACGACGAAGCTGTAACGATTGCAACATCTATAAAGTCATAAATCAAACCTGATTACCGTACGGCTGCAAAGAATCGCGCAACCGCGTAAGTATCGTTATTAGCGCGGAGAACAGAGTTAAGACCGAGCGAACGGATTCTACTTTTCACCTTGTCTTTGCCGTTACAACGAATCGACGAGCATCGCGGTTCCGTTGTATCGTATCACGGTCGAGTTCTCCTGTTGGCACTCCCAAGTAAGTATTTACTGCGCGCTCTTACGAGACGATCGTTCGACGCTGACCAACCAATTTTTTCTTTTTTCATTTATAAACGAGTTGCACAAAAATATTCTTCATCGAACAGGCTCGTTCGATGGCGTGCAAGATGCCGCGTTACCGTCTATAATTAGAATTGTGCGTTTCTAAGAAACACGTTGCATTCGGCAAAAACGGTTGTAGGTTATTAGCAATGATTAGTAGTTTTTTACGTATCTGTTGGACGTATGCCGAGTCGTCTTTCAGCATTGTCCGTCTCATCCGTTGACGGGAAAAAATACAGGGCCGTGTGCTCGATATTCTCGTCGACCGTGAAGTTTTTGCGGATCAGTCGATAGGAAGATGAACAGAGCGACGATGTAGAACCGTTAGATCGTTATCGATCAAAAGGAACGAACGATACGCGATACGGTGTAACGTCGATAAACGGGTGCTCGTACAATCGATGTTTACGACCGTGTAAATTAATTGGGAATTAATTTATGAAACTTGCATTCTCGTATCTCGAATGGCTCTCTATGATAAATCGAGAAAAAGTTAGCTCGTTTCCATCGAAAGTGATGGATTGATTAGAAAACTAGCCGCGAAAAAAATTCCTTGTGTCGAGATGGAAAGAGATGGAAAGAGATGGGAAAAGATAGGAAAAGATGGTGGGGAATCGTTAGGGTAGCGCATCGAGTGGTGCGGAAGAAAAAATGTATGCAAACGTCGAACAAAGAATCGAAGGAATGCGCATAGCGGCCCAGATACCTGTCGACGATCGACCGAGTCGAGAGGTTCGCCGGCAGTCCCTCTTTTACATATCGGCGAGCTGTACGCCCGCGATAGATGCGATGTCGCGATACCGCGGCGCCAACCACCTCGTCCACGTATCGCACCCGCATCCTTCTTCCCTAAACCGTGCGCGTACCGAGAAACCAGAAGAGTGCAAGAGTGCAAGAGTGCAAGAGTGCAACAGAGAGCAATACGGCGAGACTCGGTCAGCAAAGCAGAAGTCAGCCAGAAATGGCTGTGAAGAATGGATGAGGAGGAAGCGGAGGAAGAGGAGGAAGAGGAGGAAGAGGAGGAAGAGGAGGAAGAGGAGGAAGAGGAGGAAGAAGAGAAGAAGATGGAGGAAGAGAAGGAGCAAAACAAGACAAAGAAGACAAAGAAGGAGAGGGAGAAAGAGAAAGAGCAAGAGGTGGAGAAGGCAAAGATTGCAAGGGCAGATGGTGCAAAGATCGTACCATTGTTTGCTTTCTGACAGCGATAAGTTCACAATAAAGTTACATTCGTTTCCAAGTAAATGTCTGTCCTCTGTTCGCGTTTGCTTCATCCTTCTTCGTTTCAGCCCCTCGCGCCTCCTGTCTCGGTCGCATTCTCGACTTCTCTCGAGTACCGCGACCGCGTCGAAGCACCCTCGCATCCGACGATAACCATAACTCTCTTCGCACCCGTGCGTCTTCCGCTTCTTTTTTACTTCTCCTTCCACCGGCCTTGCTTCGCCCCATTCCATACGGCCATACTACTCGTACGGTCCTCCTTGCGTTCTTCGTTACCTCGCGATTTCCCTCTATCCTTTAATTCTTCTCTTCTTCTTTACGAGGCTCGAATCGAATCGAATCGAACCGAATCGAACCGAATCGAAGCTTTGTTAAAATTTTAGTATCACGGTTCGGTGATGTTTACGAACAGGAACAATGTGGGGTAAAAAGCAGGTAAGAAGTCTAACGCATGAGTTCGGAAAGCATCGTTGCGCGGTTACTCGACGCGTCATACGTCATGTGTCATGCGTCAGGCGTCAGGCTGCGCGCTTAACACCCGTACGCGTACATTTAATATCGCTCGATTAGCCTCGATTAAACGGACAGTTAAATACGCATTCCACGCATAGCGAAGCGTTCGCGAAGGCACGAGCGCCGAGTCGAGCCTCCTCGCCTCGGTTCGATACACCTTTCCGTTCGTCTGCTTTTTTTTCTTTCTTTTCTCTCTGCCTTCCTTTCGTCGTAACGCGTTCCTACGTGGAACAGGTGTAAACTCGTGGTCTCCCGACGAGACGATTCGTCCGCTGACGCGTGCCATCCGAACGGCGCGACGTCGATTCCAATCGACGACCACGTTTAAGATGCCAAGGGTGAGGGCTAAAGGACAAAAATGAAGGAAAGATTGCATAGACGCTAACGAGACTCGTTCGAAGGTTCGTTCGCTAAACAGCATCCTATTTACCGAATACTATTATTATCGTAGATCATCGGACAAGAGTTACCGTCTCGAACGGTCCGATAAAAGAAAGTTCCTCGAGCCATGGATAAAAGACACGATACTCCGATGAATAATCGAGATCCAAGGAAACCGTAAAGTTCCTCTAAAATAATATACGTATCGCATTTTTCTAACAAACACGTTCCTCCTCTCTTCCCATTTTTGATTTTTTAAAGTTGCGTTACGCCACCGATAAATCCAGAACAAAATTATCAATTAGGTTACTTTGAATTTTTAACGATGGTACGAAGAAAGCGGGACAGAGGGTAGTAAGAGGTATGCGCAGAGGCCAAGACAGGCAAAGAGAGGTCAAGAAAGGAAGGAACGAAAATGGGATAGATGGTAATAGAGAGGGATGAAACGCGTACGAGTCAAGTATTGGATAAGTAAGGTGATCGTGTATGGTTAATAGCTTGTTTGGAGCGTTCGCCGATCGCCGTTTGCAGTTCGCAGTTCGCTGTTCGCTGTTCGCTGTTCGCTGTTCGCAGTTTGCCGTTCGCCGTTCGACGCATTCCGAGAAACGAGGAGTCGTTCGTGGGAATAATTTAAGAAGGGCTCGCATCTGCGCCAGTTATGACAGACCGAGCCATTAAGTGGCCGTGTTTATTTTTAGAGGGAGCCGAGCTAGCACAAAGTGGAACTCCTAATTGTTCTCGTTAACGCTCCACTCGCATCTGTCTGAACCCGTGAACTTAAGACGAGGATCGAGTAGCCTCGATGCAACGACGCCGTCGAGGCTGATCACGAGTTTTATCGTGGTGACGTACATACATTGTTACGTTATGTTGATCGATCGATAAAATCCAGATTCGAAAGTAATCTAAGTAAAGTACCAAGAAGAAGAAAAAGAAGAAAAAGAAGAAGAAGAAGATGAAGATGATGATGATGATGACGATGTACGCGTAGTCGTTTCATTTTTCGTTCGAAACAGGTATGTAAGCGCCTATTTCGCGTGTCGCATTCAACGATAAGAGTTGTTGTTATAATATTTGGGTGGATCATTTTAGAAAAGAGTGGTTCGTCGAAGTGGTTCGTACTGAAAGGCATAAAATGTTTGGTGCGTGGCTGATCGTGAGTCGTCGTCGATTCGTAACGCTTTAACGTATCGAGAATCTATAATACAAACGTAAAAGCGGCTCGACTTTTGAACGGTAACGTATTCGATCGCGTTCTAAGGGGTCGCTAAGTGTCACCCTAACGATAGTCCGGAGAGCTTTACGCGTGACGAGTAAAGAGCGAGAGAGACTCTAGAGGAATAAACTCGATCGCATTTCGCAGCCGCAGCAGTGAAAAAAAAAACGGATTTTCTATTTACGATGACCATTTGGATTTTCTGTTGGCTACGGGGAGGGGTTCGCATGAGAAGGGAAACACGGTAGCCTGTGATTTCGTCAGCTTTATACTAAAATTCCTGCATAAAGGGCCGGCTGGCTAAAGGACGGGACACCCCTCTCAGGTTTATGCCATTATTACGTATGCAAGTGCGGCTCGATTCTACCCTAGAGCGATGCGACGTATAATATTCGTCCGAGTTGCTATTGCTTGTTCGTTGCTATTGCTTGACCATAGGTAATCGACCATAGGTGTCCCACCGCGCCAGTACCGTTATCACTTTTAATTCCATCTTTACGCGCTTTTTCGTAATCTTTATCCTGCGCAAAACGTGTCACGAAAAAAAAGGTTAAAAATATATTTATATCATTGGTACGTTCGTTTTATTCTTTATTCTTTATTCTTTATTCTTTATTCTTTATATTTATATTTGTAATTATATTTGTAGTCGAATGTCATTGGTAAAATGATGTTTTTTCATTTGATTGGTAACGACGGTTTAAGATAATACACATCAGGAATGAAAAAGGTTGAATCGAAAAGAGGCAAGAGAACAGGCAAACGAGAGGTTCGTCCTATTTGGACGTGTCGTTCGGTGAACGCGTCACGCCCAAAATAAAAGGACAAGTTGGCTGGGGCACAACGCGAGGAGGTCGGGTCGTTTGACCGGTGCAGAGGACTCTAGGATACAAAGTGTTCACAGTGCGGAATATTCGATGATTCGATGGGGAAAGAAATTAGGTCAGGGGTCGAGGAAGGACCTTCCGATCCTAATTCTCGACCGGATTTGAGAATGCGATGTTTCGACGATGGAAGAAAGGTATCGAATAGAATCGAAAGTCTGCTCTTTTGTCTGATGCTCGAAGTAAATAGAAATAAGTAGAAATAATTGAAAGTAATTCTCTGTAAATACAGCATTGCTGGCCTTTTTGATCGACCGAGTTAAAAGTGGTCGGTCGGACGATGAGAGAAAAAATGAAAGAAAGATGGGAAATTCAGATAAGGAAGATTTTTATCTAGGATTCGAAGGTAAGGAATGCTTGCGAGCACGATGATTTCGAGCGAACGATAAACATTGAAGTTTTACGAGACTGTCGACGATCGTGCAAGGACGTGGCAATCGTTTACCAAATACGAGTATTTCCGGCATAAATATGCATAGCTACGTATTCAAAAGAATCGAACCTTTCAAGCGCCCACTGCGCGGGTCACGATTTAACGATACGCGATGCGCTATCAACCACAACGGAAGGATGAAATTATCGCGACCAGTTTCTATATATCTACGTTTTCACGATTCAGCCTTGAAAACTTACGGTTTCCTTGGTAACGATCGAAAAAGAGATAAATATTGGGAGGAAACGAAAAAAAATGTTACGATATTCGCGTGTACGGTACGATTCGAGAAGATGCAGGTTAAACGGAAAAAGAGCGAATAAGTACATGGTTATCCAAAGGCTTCCAAAAGCATTAAAAAGTATCGAAAGGTATCCAAAGTAGTCGAAGAAAAGAATAAAAGAATAAAAGAATAAAAGAATAAAAGAAGAAAAGAAGAAAAGAAGAAAAGAAGAAAAGAAGAAAAGAAAAGTTTCGTAGGAAAGAGAGACCGAGTGTTATTTGAGATTTCGGGCTGGTCTACAGAGATATCGTGAATTATGCATGGTCAGGGCTGAGGCGCACCGGTGTCCTCGTCCGTTCCCATGCATACCATGCATATGTCGAATGATAGATGGACGTGTCAATTTCATCGGGATCCGCTATCGATGCGAGCTATCTTTATCCGTACGAGATTTCGATACGGCTACGACTCGATGCGAGCCAATCGCATCCTCTTGGTCGATAAATTTGCGATCGCTGTGCGATCCGCTATTCGCGATTCTCTAGCTGGTCCAACTCGGAAAGATTTGAAACGTTTCGAGTCCGTTGTCCTCGCTTTCGCGCGTTCCACACAGCATGGCAGTATCTATGCAAGTAAGCAGACGTAGGTACGTTTCGAGTTGACAAGGCCCTCCTCTTCGAGTAAACGATCGAAACGAATGGAGGAAAAGCAACGCGACGAATCAAACAGAAACGAGGAAAGCAATTATTACGCACGGTTGCCTGTTTGGATGCCGTCGCGGGCCGACGGAATCGAAGGCGAGGCGAAACTAAAGAAGGTACGGTGCGGACGTGGCGAGGCGAGGCGAGGAGAGGCGACGCAACGCGATGCTCGAATCTCGTGCGCCGGAGCCGGTCAAGTCCGTGGTAAGCATCGAGCGGCCGTCACACAGCCTAAGGATCCTTCTTTGGGCGCAGACACGCAATTAACTACTACAGGCTATATTCCTCCGGCAAAGAAGAGAAGGATACGAGGGAAGGGAGAGAAAAAGAGGCGCGAGTGAGTACGGTCGGGCCAAAAGGGCAGCGATTCTCAGACCGAGCCGTTGAAGAGCGTGCTCGATTCCTGTTCGGTACACGGTGAACGGAACGATACGCGAGAAAGGAGAGACACGGTCGGGTTTGACGGGTCGAGAGATACCACCCATCCCCCATAAAAGCTTCCATGCGTGTCAAGCGTTATACGACCACGTTACTATTAAATACGTCAAAGCTTCGTATGTTTATTGCATATTGGATGCCGTGCACTTCGACTTCTCTGCTGGTCGCTATAACCCATAACCCGTAACCCATAACCCGCAACCCGCAACCCGTAACCCGTAACCCGAACTGATCGCCATTGTCGTTTTAGAATCTATAGGTAGCGCGCGCGCACACGCACAGAGTTTCTGTTGCTTCTTCGCATCACTTTCTCTTCTTTCTCTATTATCTTTCTTTTTAACGCGTCGTATTCGAAAAGTCTTGACGCGATCCAACGTATCGTTTCATCTACGATAGACGTTGCGTTCGACGATTGGTCCATCGATGAAAGGAAGAATGCGATTCCATGAATCGGAACGAAAAATAGCGAAAAATTTGGTCGCTGGGTTGGGTGTACGCTACTTGCAATGTCGTTTCCTTTTATCCGGCAGATGATTGCACGAAGCGTGAATGAACGAGCACGTGAAACGAAACGAAACGAGATGGAATGGAAAAGAAGAGATGGATAGAGAAGGGAAGAGTATGAAAGAAAAGTTTCAGGAACGAAAAGGAAAGGAAAGGAAAGGAGAGGAAAGGAAAGAAAAGGAAAGGAAAGGAAGGGAAAGGAAAGGAAAGGAAAGGAAAGGAAAGGAAAGGAAAGGAAAGGAAAGGAAAGGAAAGGAAAGGAAAGGAAAGGAAAGGAAAGGAAAGGAAAGGAAAGGAAAGGAAAGGAAAGGAAAGGAAAGGAAAGGAAAGGAAAGGAAAGGAAAGGAAAGGAAAGGAAAGGAAAGGAAAGGAAAGGAAAGGAAAGGAAAGGAAAGGAAAGGAAAGGAAAGGAAAGGAAAGGAAAGGAAAGGAAAGGAAACGAAACGAAGCGAAGGAAAGAATAAGCGAACGTGTTACCGAACGGTGTTTCAATCTCCATAATGACCGCTCTGTTCCCTTTCGGTCCGAGTGTGCGGCACATGGATACGGACACAAGGAAACCGAGTAGATGCTAATAACGGAGAAGCTCCATACTGTCCGTAGGCATCGCTCATTCAGAGACTTCTTTTGCATCCGCGTTTGTTCATCCTGAAACAGAAAGCACGGATACGCGCACGCGCGCCTTCTCTCCCTCTCGTTTTTTCTTTGCCTTTTCCGTTTCGGAGCGGCGTGGTGCGGCGGTGGGTTTCCGTCGACAAGTAACACACTCCCGTATGCCCGATATACGCACATTCGCACGCTAATGCAACTTGAATGCTACACGTCCAACGGTACGCGTAAGTATATTTTATATTTTCTAACAATACTCCAATTAAATAAAATAAAATCGCACTTTTATCGTCGCCGTTATCGAAGTATGGAAGAACGATAGGCATGGTTCTCGCGAAGACGAATCGCGTTCGGTAGCTCTTTCGATGGACGATTAGAGCCGACTGGCAATCATAGGTAGAAGAAGAAGGAGAAGAAGAGGAGAAGGAAGAGGGAAAAATAGGGATCATCGCATTCGACGGGTCGTTTGATAGCGTACTCGCGCCCTTGTATTGGTCGCGGAGCATTGCGGGAAAAGGAAATAGCGGAGAAAGATTGGCGCGCGTGAAACGATCGACGCGAAAGGAAGAGACCGATTGTAGCGTGCGCGTAGAAAATGTATAATGGAGTCGCGGCAGGATGTACCTCTGTTGTAACTATATTTTTTATTTACGACGCGTTTCAGCTGTGTCTCTGCCCTTTCCAATTCGTTCGTTGCATTCTTTTCTCTTTCCCTCGTTCATTTACCGGAAAGAGAAGAAAAAGAAGAAAGAGAAGAAAAAGAAGAAAAAGAAGAAAAAGAAGAAAAAGAAGAAAAAGTAGAAAAAACAAAAAACGGCCCGTGTGCTTCGATGCGTGCAGAATATCGTATTCCGTTCACGTCGCGCGCTTTTCCACACCTCTGATCAAGGTTACTTTTACAATTTGTCGTTGGATCGAAAACATTTATCAGGATTTTTAATCGGGAAAGCTTATCGGAATATTTAACGGAATTCAATAAAATTTAATTAGGTTCGATTAATCGGAGGGAAATCGGTAAAGAGCGAGATCCGGTGGACGAGCGAGGAACGAAGCTCCGGTTTCTCGTATTTTTGGCGAGCGTTCATCTATCCGTGTACGACTAGGCTTTCGGAACAGTCGGTATAGCGCGGACGCGGGCTCGGTGCGGGTACTGGCGTCTCTTCCTTTTCATTGAAACGAGCAATTCTCGAAAAGCGTACACGTAGACGCAGCGGTAAACAGAGGACGACACGGGCCGGTGAGCGTACAATGTGCCGGGGAGCCCGGAAAGACAACGCGAATCCATCATCTCTCTAGGAGGAGAGGCTGAAAGGGCTTTGCGGCACCGCACTCTGTGTAATTGTGGTCCCGGCCCCTGGTGGCCCGGACTACCCCAACCAGTACCCCCTTTCTGGCTTACCGCGATACGTATGGCTGCCCGACAACCTCCATCCACCTCCATCCACCATCATCCACCTCCATCCACCTACTCAACCCTGCTGTGCACCGTCCACTGGATCACGCTCGGCGCAACTCGCCATTCGCTTACGACCGCCTGTTCCTGTAGCTGGTCAACCATCTTCGCTACTACCGTTACTATCGTTACTACCGTTACTACCGTTTTCGTTCTGAGGATGCAACTTACCCATTCCGCGTATTCAGCGCATTCCGCGTATTCCACGCATTCTCGTGCATCTTCAAGCAAAATATATCCTCTCCGATAGTTCGGTTCGCGTTTCGGTAGAATATTTAAAAAAGCGCGCTCGCATTTGCCCAACTACCGTGTTCGAATCGTGGCAAATAAAATATTATAAATTACGATTGGTCGTTTAATTGCAGAGCGTCACAACTGACAACGAGTGGAACGTACTTTGTAGCGAACGAAGAATAACGGAGCTTGATAATGGAGCGTTGCGCTTGTTTACGGTATTTCCGTATCGTGATACGTACATCTACGTTTGTGCACGGCACAGGGCGGTAATTTTTTATCGAAAGGAAACAGGACGCGAAATAGGAAGCGTTGGTTGGAAATTGAAAACAGTTCGAAACGACTGAAAACTCAAAGACGCGACTCGTGTAAAGATTACGCGAAAGTGTAAGAAACCCGGTCGAAGATTCGTCGTTGGCAGTGCCGAGTTTCTCGGCTACCGATCGTCGATGACGCGACGCATGGTGGGGTGTCGACTGGTCGAGGTCAGCCCGCTCGAGATACACCGACGCAACGCGACGCGACGACGGCCGAGAGCCACGGGGGTTAGACCTCCGTGCCCTGTAGAGGTCCGGGTCCCCGATTAAGAGGTTCTTCCTCATAGTTGTACCGTTCGCGTAACCAGAAGAGATTCGCCTCGTCTCTTCCATCTCTTCCGTCTCACTTTCTTTCGTTCCTTTTCTCTTTCGATTCTTACTCCCTAGACTGCGTGGCTGCGAAACTCGAGATAGGAAACGTTGTCTCTCCGTCCCATGCGATCTCGTCTTGTTTCCCTCTCCTTCTTTTTTTATTTCGCCTTTCCCTTTTATCGTTTTCGTCTCGCTGAATCTCGTTTGTTTATTGCATTACTCTGATCATTTCTTCCATTGTTCATTCATTTTTTCGTTCTTTCGTTCTTTCGTTCTTTCGTTCTTTCGTTCTTTCGTTCTTTCGTTCTTTCGTTCTTTCGTACTTTCGTTCTTTCGTTCTTTCGATCTTTCGTTCGTTGATTTCTTTCGTCTTAAAAGGTTTCTAGCATGGCGCGAATGAGAAAATCATTGATTTTCGTCATAATCTATTAGCGAACGATTTGCGTTTGTTTCGATGGAATGCGAACAAAATTGAGGATTCCCGGTAGTTCGAGAGAAAAGGTTGACTGCTGGTGTCGTTTGGAAACTGACCCGATTCGGTTCCTTTATCCCCTTCTTCTTGCGGTTCGGCCGTTTCTATCGGCAGTCTTTTTCCTTCGGTTGGTTCCGATGCGATGGTGAGTTGGCAACGTTCGAAGTGGTGAGTAGCGACTGTATATACGGCGAAACGCGGGGTTGGACAGACTCTGGAGATAGATGGCAGAGTTTCGCGGTGCGCGCCTACATAGCAGCAATGTAAGTCATGCTTCTTTATGGGACGGCCCGTGACCCCGCTACTTGTAAACCGACTAAAGATTCAGAAATAGCCGTCGCGCCGCGACACGGTCTTTGCTCGTTTGCCTCTTTCTTTCTTTCTTTCTTTCTTTCTTTCTTTCTTCATTTTTTTATCCGACCCGGACACCGACCGAGAAATCATTGCCGTACCTTATGTACTGCAATACGATCGAAACTACAGAATTGCAAGGGGTAACGATGCTAGCCGTAACTGCCGCTTGTCACTCGCAGCAGCATCTCTGACGCGCTACTGTCTTCCCAACATTCTCGAGCACGTTATTTCTCACGTGAAAATAATTTATCTCATCGTAAATCGATCCTCTATCTGTGAAACGGACTTGAAAGTTTCAAACACGGTGAACATAGGTGTGTTATCGGAAAAATTGAACATCGAGTCGGGCGACTAGAAGAAAATGGTATCTTGTCTATGCTTAACCAGAAATCAAACTTTTTACGCAACAATAGGTCGACTGTGCATCGGTCGGTGCATTCGCTGGAAACTTCCGTTTCTCGATCGACGACGAACGGATGCGTAGGAAAGAGAAAGGACCTTGAATCGAATGGAATGGAATGGAGTGGAATCGAATCGAATCGAATCGAATCGAATCGAATCGAATCGAATCGAATCGAACCGAACCGTACCATACCGAACCGAACCGAACCGAACCGAACCAAATTGAATCGCATCGATGATAGTGGACAGAGTGGACGCTCGGAACGATATTATTGGCTGCTATCTACGTCAGGCGTCAAACCGATACACGATCAATGATATCTCTTGCGTGGAAACGTCTAACGGATCTTGACTATTCACCGCTCTTATGGGTATATGTATATCGAAATCAGAGTATATCTATAGTTTCTACTGTTCGCTGGTCGGAAACGAGTCGAGGAATTTCTCTCGCGTGGATGGAAAGCAAGCGAGCGCCGAGGGATGAAACGGGACCGGTGTAAGAGCGCGAGAAGACGATTCCATTAACATCGATGTAGGATGTGTATACGTATACGCGCAGTTATAGGATTCCGAGCGCAATAGCGAGCCTTTAGTCAAATCGATTTTCCAAGACCAAGATTCCCGGTGAAATTCTTCGATTCTCGGAGAAAGTTATCGTCCGCTTTGATTTTTTGGCACGACATATCTGTTCGCGCGGTCGATTTTCGAGTGGTGGTCGGTGTCACGAGCAACGTTTCGTGCTGTCGTTGGTAAAGCCAGGTGAGCATCGAAAGCTCATTGTCGTAATCCGCGTCATCAGCAGGTTCGAGTAGAGCTCTTCTCGGTGCTACGTGTCACCGTAACCGAACGAACGATCTCGAACGATCGTCGAACGATCGTCGAACGATCTCGAACGATATCGAGCATGCGGGTGAAACTCTCGTCGACCATAAAGTCCTCGCTTGGACGTGCTTTTTTCGAGAAACCAGAGGAAGTGCGCTTTCTTCGATCTTTGAGGGACCGTATGCTCGGAGTGATAAAGGATAGAGAAAAAGGACAAACGACGTCGAAAGGGCGTCGAAACGGTAGGTTGGGATGTTTGGTCGCGAATCTTGATTTTCTCGCAACTCGTGTCAATTGAAAGTTTATGAATTAAAGTTTCGTGGCAATAGTGCGATTATGTCTATATACGATACGATACGAAACGAAGTAAGTTCAGGATGCGAATGGAGTAGAAATGTCCGAGAAATGTATAAGAAATGTAGGAGAAACGTAGGAGAAAGTGAAAGAGGTGACAAGGAACGGAATGGAACGGAATGGAATGGAACGGAAAGTGGAAAGGGAGCCAGGGAGAGTTGACGGAGATATCTCGGCGATTCGGCAATATCGCGCGGTCGACAAATTAGCGTTAATCCTAGGTCGTTAGCAAGATTGATGCCAGGATTTCACTTAAGGGCGCAACCGAAGGGAAAGTTTCGACGGATAGCGGCGGTCGTAGAAGACGTAGCGGTAGCATTCTCGTTGTCATTGCCGTTTCTGCCTTGGGTGCCTGTAATGAAGTGGGTGGACCGGTGACTGGCTGGTATAACATGGACCGAAGAACCCCGAGTGCTTCCAACCGACATACCTACACATATATGTATATGTATATGTATTGGTTCTGGTTCTGGTTCTCGGAGACGAAGGAAACGAGACGAAAGCTTCGAGGAAGAGGGTCGCAAAGGCGGAGGGCTTTGGAGGAAAATGAGCAAAGGGGAGAGGAGAACGAGCTACGAGGAAAGATGTAGAGAAAGAGAGACGAAGCATCGAGAGAGTCGCGCGATGACCATGGATCAATCCACCCTTGGTCGTCCACCCTCGGTCCAAGCTTGGGTGTCTTCTCCCTCTCTCGGTCAAAGACTCGTCTCGAAAAGTTCAGCTACGCTGTTGGATTATCCATATCTATTGACTCCGTGTCGAAATATCGAGGTCGCGTCATAATCGAAACGTTTCTAAACTAGTTTGGAGCCAATTTTTGAACGCAATTTTCTCGATTTTCTCAATTTTCCCGATTTTCCCGATTTTCCCGATCTTTCAGATCACGAAATTCGAAGAATGGTTATACGCATTGGAAACAAATTTACGCAGTTGTCGATATATCATTCGTGACGATCGAGAGACGTGTTTCGGAGGATCGGGTTACGTGGAACGTCGTAAGAGCGGCGTCGTAAAGCTTTGAAACCGCAGCAAAGGTTCGAAGAGCGGCTCGGAGATGATCTCGATTCGTTGGACGCAGGGGGCGCGACCAAGTCTTGCGTCCATGAATTCGGCACGGTTCGATCGAGAGAGAATGAGAGAGGATGAGTAAGGATGAGGGAGGACCAGAGTAGAGGGAACCGATGACACGCTGCCTCGGGCGAAAATCTCCGAGAGACTCGATCGGCCGGCTTCGCCTTTACCCTTCCACCCGGCTTCTCTTTAGCTTTTTCCTTTCCTCGCTCTCGACTCTCTTCTATTCTCGTCGTCTCTCGCCCCTTTTCTCTTCTCAAAGACCTCTTCTCGTTCGCCGGTTCGCTCTAACTTTTACGAGCATCTTCTACCAAGGAGTCTCGTAATTGCCTGTTTAGCGGTAACACACCCCCGTCTCCCCGTTCCCATCCCCGTCCCCGTCCTCCTCCGCGGCTGATTCTTTCTCCCGGTACCAACCGACCGCGTTTCGACCGAATTCTCCAGTGCTTTTTTCCTTTCTTTCCTTTCTTTTCCTTTCCTTTCCTTTCCTTTCCTTTCCTTTCCTTTCCTTTCCTTTCCTTTCCTTTCCTTTCCTTTCCTTTCNGGATCAATCCACCCTTGGTCGTCCACCCTCGGTCCAAGCTTGGGTGTCTTCTCCCTCTCTCGGTCAAAGACTCGTCTCGAAAAGTTCAGCTACGCTGTTGGATTATCCATATCTATTGACTCCGTGTCGAAATATCGAGGTCGCGTCATAATCGAAACGTTTCTAAACTAGTTTGGAGCCAATTTTTGAACGCAATTTTCTCGATTTTCTCAATTTTCCCGATTTTCCCGATTTTCCCGATCTTTCAGATCACGAAATTCGAAGAATGGTTATACGCATTGGAAACAAATTTACGCAGTTGTCGATATATCATTCGTGACGATCGAGAGACGTGTTTCGGAGGATCGGGTTACGTGGAACGTCGTAAGAGCGGCGTCGTAAAGCTTTGAAACCGCAGCAAAGGTTCGAAGAGCGGCTCGGAGATGATCTCGATTCGTTGGACGCAGGGGGCGCGACCAAGTCTTGCGTCCATGAATTCGGCACGGTTCGATCGAGAGAGAATGAGAGAGGATGAGTAAGGATGAGGGAGGACCAGAGTAGAGGGAACCGATGACACGCTGCCTCGGGCGAAAATCTCCGAGAGACTCGATCGGCCGGCTTCGCCTTTACCCTTCCACCCGGCTTCTCTTTAGCTTTTTCCTTTCCTCGCTCTCGACTCTCTTCTATTCTCGTCGTCTCTCGCCCCTTTTCTCTTCTCAAAGACCTCTTCTCGTTCGCCGGTTCGCTCTAACTTTTACGAGCATCTTCTACCAAGGAGTCTCGTAATTGCCTGTTTAGCGGTAACACACCCCCGTCTCCCCGTTCCCATCCCCGTCCCCGTCCTCCTCCGCGGCTGATTCTTTCTCCCGGTACCAACCGACCGCGTTTCGACCGAATTCTCCAGTGCTTTTTTCCTTTCTTTCCTTTCTTTTCCTTTCCTTTCCTTTCCTTTCCTTTCCTTTCCTTTCCTTTCCTTTCCTTTCCTTTCCTTTCCTTTCCTTTCTTTTCCTTTCTTTTCTTTTCTTTTTCTTTCTTTTCCTTTCTTTTCCTTACTTTTCCTTTGGTTCTTCCCTTTCTTTCGCTCATCCACTCATTCGCTCGCCTTCTTTTTCTTCTCTTTGATATTTTGCCTCTACTATTTGGATTCGTCGACAAGACTGTCGAAGTTTTAAAATCGCTCCAAGCTACCATTTCGCGAGAACACTCTTGCGTTAATAAAAGTAGAAATCTGTTTAAGCGCGCAACGATGAGAGTGAAAAGTTTTGGGTTCGATAAATGCAAGATCGAGCATGAGTATCGAAAGGTTAAATGACTGGTTTCGGTTTGTCGGTGACAAGGTTGGAACTTGGAAAATCGAAAAGTCGAGACTGGTGGGATAGAGACTGAGTTAGGATGGAGAGGTTTGCGAGGCAGTTGCGAGTTGGTCGCGCAGTTTACGCGGTTTATTACGGCTAATTAATGGAGTGGACGGTAGCAAGAGAGGGTGGTGTGGCGATGGCGGTGGCGGTGGCGCGCGGCGTGGCATGGCCCGGCGTGCACCGGATCCGCGTCCGAACGTGCCAGTTGCTCCATATCTGTCACGAGCGCTTCGCGAGTCACGTTTACGGCCAGTCGTAACGGTTGTACGTGCTCGCCGCGTAATTGATTCGTCTTGCTCCAACCTCCAGGACTCGGCGAGCTCTCCGAGAATAACGATGATACTCTCGACTCGCCAACTCGCCGTCTCATCGAGCGGTTGGAGTTTCCAATTCGGATTCGAACGTTCTCGAATTGAATCCGATAAGAGTTAAAGAGAAGCAGTGGATACTCCTCTATTGGAAATTCAGAGACATCCATAGACACCCACAGTTTTGGCGTGTCGTTCTTTTTCGTTTCGTTTCGTTTCGTTTCGTTCCGTTCCGGTCGAATCGTAAAATTGAACGGTAATTAAATATCGGGCGCAAAAAAAAAAAAAAAAAATTGGGAAAAACAACACGGCATAAAATTTGGACATCGTTTCATGGACCTCGCGATATTTTCACGATGCGACGTGTCGCGGTGGGATGCGGCGAGACGCGTGTATCCTCTTTTCGCGGAAGCGGTAAAAAATCTGACGTTAATATCTAGAGGAGAAAAGTTGGAGAGGATAGCTCGAAAACTGGAAGCCGTGTCCCTTGGTCGAAAAGCCGTTTAGGGAATAAAAGACGCGCGAAAGCTTTGAGCCGTGCAAGGGACGAGTTGTAGACGATTGTACGCGAAATTTTCGAACGCTGAAAATTGGTAGGATCGTTGGACGATCCGGCGCGTTTCCAACCTCGAAGGCTTAATCGTTCCGAAGATATTAGTCGGCGCAGCAGCAGCGGCAGCGGCAGCAGCGGCAGTAGCGGCAGCAGCGGGAGTAGCGGCATCGGTAGCGGGGTGAATATGCAAAGTACGTTTTTCCTCGAACAGCTTTCTCGGTGAATTCGAGGGTGTCGTCGAATGGACGCGGGGCGGAAGCGTGGTGGGAGGCGAACAGTGAGAAGCGAGAGAGATCTTTGCTCGGTCTTGGAATCGGTTTACGAGGCTCGTTAAAATATTAGTCGGGCGTAAGTTCTTGGTGACACGCGGCGCGATTCGCGCTTCCAGGCTCGAGCAGGCTCTCGTCTATGCAAAATAATCGTTTCTTAATTGCAGAGTAATTGTAAATTCGAGAGGGAAGCCGGTGCTCCTTCTTCTCGACGAGCCTTTCTTAAACCGTCACCGTCTGTCGCTTCCATTATTCTCGCGAACTTTGACTCAACCTCTCGAAAGCCGTTAAAAATTATACAAATATATATAACTATCTTAGATGGTTTGTCGTTGCTCTTGTTTCTAACTTGCTTTAGCTCGTTTCGCGAAACAATTGATTAGGTTTATCGTTGTAAGAACAGTTGAAAGTGATCGAGAACTCTTGTTCTCTTTGGTTCGAATCAACTTTCTGCCATCGAATCTTGCCGAGAAAGCTTCGTTGATTCGTGGTTGATTTTTCGTTGTTTCCAACTTCGATAAACTACGATAGATTACGAACAATCTATCCCAGAAGACGATTTTTGACCGATGAGCGGCATAAACATTTTCATGGCCTGTAAAACGTGAAAACCTTCCACTCTTTCTCTCGCAATCAGTTTCCGTGTCCCCCGCCCCGTGAGAAGAGAGCCCAGTTGTCCCCTCCGCGAAGAGTGGCGTCGCTCTTGCACCCTGTTCTTCTCTCTTTTCCTGGCGCGGATAACACGTTGCAGTCCTTCATGCCGGTCGGCAGGAACCCCGTGAACAAACGGGCCGCCAGCCAGCCTTATCTCAAGACGCTTTAATGTGTTTAACCCAGCGAAGATAGTGGACAATTTATTGCTCCCTATTTTAGGCGTACTCTCTCCCTTTCTCCTTCCCCTTCTTTCCGCTTCTCTCGTTCCTCCGCCAGCCTCTCTCGATCCGTTCCTGCATCTTTTCTCTTGGTTCGCGATTTACTCCTCGAGTTCTGCTTGTCGTTTCCCTTCTTCAAAGCTCGGCTAAAGTAGATTTTTCTTTCCGCTCCTTTCTGTTCCGTTTCATTTCGTTTCATTTCGTTTCATTTCGTTTCATTTCGTTTCGTTTCGTTCTCAAGATTTTCCATTTCTACGCGAACCGACGATTCGACCGAGAAGCAACCGGTCGAACGAACTCCGAAACTCTGCTGTTGGCGTGCGCTACAAGCGACAGATGTTTTTCATCGAGTTGCGCGCAGGTCAAGGGGATTCTAAGCTGTCTCGCCACGATTTACTAGCCGATGATAACGCTAGAAACACGTGCACAACGCGATGCGCGTACACCCAAACTGGAAACTGGAAACTGGAAACTGGCAACTGGAAACTGGAAACTGGAAACTGGAGATTTTCTCGTCAACTGCTCACTTCGCTTTCTGATCTTTCTTTTCGATAATATCAAAACTGATACGAGCATTCCAAGAGATTCAACTGCTTTCTTGCTAGCGTAAAATAAATATTCTATCCGAACGATGTGCGACAAAGGTGCACGAGCAAAATGGAATTTAGGGTAGGAAAAAAAAGATTGCAAGGAGTTACGATCGAACGATCGTGCTACATATCTGGTAAAACTTTCTAAGCTAGAAACGGTAAATTTGTACGCGATTCGATAAGAGTTCGTTTTCAGCGTATGTAGTCAAGTTTCGGTTTCGAGGAGTCGAACGACGGTAAAGCGCGAAGGAAAAAGAAGCAAACGGGTCGAGCAGATAAGAGTTGGAAGGTCGGGATCGTGATCCGAACGAGTACCGCGTAAATGGATGTTTTCGTGTTAATCTCGCGCTCGTTTGACACGCGTTGCATCAAACGCGCCCGCGACCTTTTCTCCTCTGTTGCGCAACCAGACGCACCGTTTCTTTCGCTCCTGCGACCATTTTACTCTACCGATTCGCCTCCAATTCTGTTCATTTTTTAACGAATATTTCTTTGTTTCTCGTATACGAGAAGGGGAGCGTGGAGCTCGGAATATCACCGGGAACGACGCGTTTCAAATTTCTTCAACGAGAGAAGAAGGTGCGCGTGCGGTGTCGCGTTTTAGCGACGAGTAGCAACATCGAGAGGGGGAAATGGGACGAAGCGAGAGTAGCGAGGCGAGGCGACAGGTCTGGGTGAACAGGATCGGCTCGTAGCAGCAGGTAAGGCTCGCCGCACTTTGACCTCCCTCGTAAAAATGTTCGAGTTACCGGCCGGTTGCAGCTGCGACCGATGCAAATATCTCTGGCGAAAACGCGTTGGGCGCGATTCGGCGAACGATATCGTTCTCAAGAGACGAGGACGTCTGCTCCAAGAGGAACGAGCCGAGACAGCAGCGGCTTTTAAAACTCTCGTATCGAAGCATCGAAGCATCGAAGCACGGTTAGGCAGATGGCATCCAACAGATTATCGCTCGAAAATTTCTTCCACGAATTTGAAAGAAACGCGATCGAACGCGATCGAACGCGATCGAACGCGATCGAACGCGATCGAATGCATCGAGAGAGGAAAGAATCGTAATGGGAAACGAGGTGCGGTGCAGCTGCGCGTTAACGAAGCTCGTCAAATGCAAAATTAAATGTCCATTGGGTCACGTCCGGTGACCGTTTCCATTAGTGGAAACTGGATCTCTAATTGACTCCACCGCGTCCTAAATAGTTTGAATTTTGGTTAAATAATCTTATAAAACCTTTGACACAGGTATCTGCCTATACGTATGTATGTATACCTATAGGTAATTAAGGGTAACGTTCTAAAGCTATTCTAAGCGAGTCACAAATCGCTTTGAAATCTCGTCGTATTTAGACTGTATGTAATTCCATTTCGAATAAACGCAGTTTCGTCGATGCCGATGTCAGATTATGGAGTAGATTTGAGTCGACGCTCGGTGTACATTTCGATCGAAACGGATTTTTCCGTGGACGGATTTAGCCAGCGTAACGGTACACGTCGGGGTTTTTTGCTGCGATTAGATATTTGGTTGTTCGGGTTGCCGCATTGTCATGTCGCGGTGATCATTACGTTTATAGATACAAAACGCGCGGCACGTGACTCGGCTTGATGAAAATGTTAATCAGCGGTTCCCCTCTTTGCTCCGTCGCGCTCTCCCAGTCTCCCTGTCTCTCCGTCTCTGTTACTCGACGCTCCCCTCTCTCCGATCCGATACCCTTTCAATGACTCGGTTCAGAGTTTTGTCGGTGAATGAGCCGTCGACCCGTGGGTCCCGGTGCGCCCATACGCGTCTCCGGTTACCTCCGCGGATTAATTATGGGGTAGATCAAAAGAGCGTGGCGACCACAAAGCGGGTAATGCAACGGGTGGTTCGTTTTCGAGCAGACGCGTTCGTTCGCGTTAAAACGTTCCAGTCGACCAAGACTACACACCATCGCTTCCAATTCGTCGCGCAAAAAATGCATCATCTAGAATCGGTTCGAGTCGAATCGAGTCGAGTCCCCTTCTACCCGGTCAACTGGCTCTCGGTCTCCGCTCCGAAACGAAGGAACGAAAGTCGTACTCGTACATTCTTTCGTTTACGACTTTGTTCGCCGTCTCTCTCTCTCTCTCTCTCTCGCGCGCGCACACGCACACACACATACACAGACCACACTCTCTTATTCCATCTTCTCTTTTCCCGAAGATTATCAAAGTCTCGGGACTTTGGCGCGAGCGAGTACCCTTGACTTTTAGGTTATCGCCGAAAGAGGTCGAAAAGTCTTCCGATACGTTGAAAGAGTGGAACGAAAAATTGGTAACAACACTTTTAGTCTGTGCGCATTAAGCTTATTTACGTAGCGCTTGATGCATTTTCTATGTGTTTCTCCTATACATCGCTACCTACATGTGTGTATTCGTATCCGTGTGTATTCTATTTACCGCGTCTTTTCTACGCTTGATTCAGGTTTGCCAATAATACGCTGTTTTCGTTTTCGAATCGTCGCACATTATTTTTATTCGACTATGTCGCTCGGGATCGAGTCTGAATGACGCGCACCACGAATAACAAACTGAACGGTTCCTTTGTTATCGCTCGATATCTTTTCTTTTTGCGATCGCGTAAACTTCTAATTCAACGACTAGCTTATACGACCAAGAAGAAGAAAACGAAGAAAACGAAGAAAACGAAGAAAACGAAGAAAACGAAGAAAACGAAGAAAACGAAGCGAGTAGAAGCCGAACGAAAACGGAACGTTCCGTTTCGAATTTAACGCGCGACGCTGGCATTTCTGAGCTAGATATTTTTATTCGCCCTGCCTTTGCATCGGTTCCCAATTTGGCTCGAAAAATCCGTGTGAATTTTTTTTTAATGTTTTTTCTAGGAAAAAAGAGGGCTCGACGAAAGCGACTGCTCGCTGTCTAAAACTCGGATTCGCGATACGAATAGGATTTCCACTTTTAGGACTAGAACGTGGTATTATTTTTGCCGGAGTCTACGTCTCCGCGTCTCTACGTCCCTACCTCTGTACGAGAACAAAAAATTTCAGGACGATATTTTGAAACATTTTTCTTTTTTTTCTTTTTCTTTCTTTTTCTTTCTTTTTCTTTCTTTTTCTTTCTTTTTCTTTCTTTTTCAGCTCGGTTGTGCTAGAACGTCATCGCTTTACAGCTTTACAGCTTTACAGCTTTACAGCTTTACAGCTTTTGTCGAGATTTACGCGCTCGAAACGACGAACACTGATAAATGTTACGTGGTCGGTCGATCGATAGACACGGCGATTCTTTCGATTCACGATACGTAGAAGGTTTTGCTCGGTGTTCTTCGCTGTATTCGCTGCCAAATGTCGGCAAACGTCATCGTACTCCCGAATCGGCGTTATTATGGGAAATTTGCACATATTTTCGGGACATCTTCCAACAGTGAGACGTTGAACGAGCTGTACGATTAAATTTGACAAAAATTGGCCAAGAGTAAACCGTAAATCGTTACGTAAAAAGAGTCGCGACTAGAGTTTAAGTTCCTTAGCCGAACGAACCGATTAAATGGTGATGGTATAATTTTTATCTCGAACTTGGCATTCTCTTTACAGAGGATTATCAGCCACGACGTTTGCGAATACAGGTACAAGCTTCGATAAGGTTAATCCAGTCAGTGGGCAAGCTTGCATCGCGATCGATATTCTGAACACGAGCGATAACGTAAACAGACATACTTTGGTTGAGCTCGAGATAATTGTTACCCAAAGATGTCGAGAAAGACCGAGGAACGTGAATATTTGAAAGGAAAAAGCGGGAGAAAATGTGACGCGTCCGCGTATCGCGATTTATTCGTTCGTCAATATTCATCTGGATATCTGTACCGTTCTGGATGGGGCTAACAGTTGCAGAGCGCTGCGTCCGCGTGGAAATCTCTCGATGGATATTCATCGGGGAGCAAAGGCGACCGCCTCGAGGCGTATTTACGAATTCATGCCGCAGATGCGCATAATGGCGCTGATTCGTGACATTTGATTAGAGCATTGTCGCGACTCACCCCACGATTACTCCCTCTTGGTCGTTTTCTACCTCTTCGTAACCGGTGGTGCGATAGCACGGTATGCTGGTGTACCGCACTCGCAACCCTTGTACCGGCTTTCTCTTCTTGGTTATTGAATAGACAGCTACCGGTCATTATTTTCCGATTCACCGATCCTAATGATTTTCATCGTAACCTTTTGCCTCGAAACCACGCACCGCCCGCTGCTCGCGTTCGCTATCTTTGCAACGTGTCTTTCCGCCCAGTCCC
Organism: Ctenoplectra terminalis; assembly: GCA_019453375.1. Classification (NCBI taxonomy): domain Eukaryota; kingdom Metazoa; phylum Arthropoda; class Insecta; order Hymenoptera; family Apidae; genus Ctenoplectra; species Ctenoplectra terminalis. Next base: position 49,805 of record SMSQ01018491.1, read on the forward strand.
GATGGCTTATCCAATGTTTTTTCTCGAATCGTTCACCAGTTAAGCTCCTAACGAAAAATTACTTTTACCGCGAGGAATCGAGAAAGCGTTTCCGTTATCGCTTTGCCAATACCAAATCTTTGTGTATGCGTTTTAATATAACCAGTTGAATCTGTTCGAGGTTTATAAAAATTTATAAAAATTTATAAAAATTTATACGGTTCCCTGATCGTCGAAGAAGAAGACGAAGAAGACGAAGAAGACGAAGAAGACCAAGTTTATCCAACTACTAGACTATCTGTTCGTTCGGTTACTCTGTTCGCTTTCTCTTGCTCGCTGTTCCTTCGATTCTAATTCTAAGTCTTCGTCTTATACTATTCGGCTTAATAGAAGGAGGGAGAGAGGGAGAGAAGGAAAGAGAAACGTATCTTTGCACTATAGTTGGGGTAGTCGCATAGCCCGCGGGTTGGTAACGAGGTTACAGAATCATCTCCTACTCGACCGAGGACTCGAGCCCTCGGTTCATCAGGCCACAATATTACTAATCAGCACGAGAATTGGCCCGAACGGTAAGTGCCCTTCGGATTGCCAATTCACGCTTCTACGCGAAACGTTCGCTGCACTCCAAGTTGACGCGCCCGAATTTTCGCTTCAGGTGAGTGCCACGTTTCTTCCTCCTGATTCTCGCACGACGCCGCTTAATTCGTTAGATGAAAAAATGATGAAAAAATGATGAAAAAATGATGAAAAAATGATGAAAAAATGATGAAAAAATGATTGGCCATGTATATTGGAGATTAAGAGGAATAAGATGTCGTCGAGTGTCGATAGTAACCTATCGATTCGAGCGATGCGTTCCTCGAGCGGGACAGGAGACGCGGAAAGATAGGAGAGTAGTTGGGCGACATCTTAACGCATCGTCACCACAGGGGGATCGTTAGGCGTAACTAGACGTATATCAATTCCATTCGGTGATCTGATTACGCGACGGCTAATTATACCGCATCACGGACCGTAATTAATAGTCGACTGGTGATTTCGGCGGAACGTCTTACGCTCCGAGTTATACCTACGTTCGTACATGCATCAAGGGCTCGACCGTCAATTTCGTTTCGATGGAAGACTCGAATTATGTCGAATCCAATTAAAAAGGGTTCGAATCGGAAGGTTGCAATTCGAAAGGAAAGTGCAAATTGATATTTATACATATATGTTCGATATACTAGGTGTTGTGCAGCCGAGTATCCGTAAAGCGAGTACGAAGGGAAAACGAGCAAAGATTGGTTTCCAAGAACAAGGTTGACACGCGTAAAAGAAAGCCGCGAGAAGCGATTTCTTCGAAAGCGGCTGCAGCAGAAGATTTATAGCGGTTATTCTCTTTGCGGACGGGCTCACGCCGCCCCTGTCTATTGTCCGTATCCTCGAACCCGTATCGTTCTTCTAATGCTTGCTTATTAATAACAGTCCGACCGCCACTCCTGCTCGCCACCATCGATGTCGACGAGATTACGCCTAAATTATTCTTTCTCCGTGTCGATGAACCGCTCTTCTCTTTTACGTTCTCCGGGATCGAAATCCATCGCTCCTTCCGTTTTCTCATAACCGGCGTTCTTGACGAGTTGGAGATTCGTCTCTGAACGTTGAACGATCAAACGTGCCAACACTGTACGTAACATGTTGCGGTTACTCCAAACAAACGAGTAGAGAAACATTTCAGGGCTATTCTGTTTCGGCAAATTTTCGTTTTACGATTGAAATCTCGGTGGGTGTCGATAACGAGAGACAGTCCTTCTTATGGTCTAGATTTTAGATGCTCGCTTTAACCATTCGTAAATTAGGTTACGTACCATTACGTACGGTTGCATACGGCACAGTTGAGTACTTACCAGAGGAGCACTTCATAGGGAAGAACGGCATATAATTGAAGTAAATTGGAGTAAATTGGAGAACGCATAGTTGGTTCGTATTCGAAGAAACTTGTTCGAAACGATCGTTCGCGTGGCTTCCTCGCCGATTTTTGGTAAAACCCTTGCCGAATCTCAATCGGGGGTATCTCGGAGGTAAGAAATCTTTTAAACTCGGTAGCGTGTGTTTGGAAGGAAAGAGATAATCTGGCCTCCGTTCAGCCGAGTGGTAGTTTGGTTTCTTGATTTCTGTAACGTATAATATATTACATACGCGCTTCGTACATATCTGGCTGGTTGCTTTTTTATCGACGCTCCCGTATTTAGTGACATTCGTCGTGGGTCGGATGTGACCAGATAAGAAACTAAATTATGACATCGATAAAATCGATATCGTAATCGCAAGCTCGTAAACTGGTAGTTTATTTTTACCGTTTTTAAGATTACACCGATCCAAGTTTGATAATTAGACGGTAAGAAAAGTAGAGTGAACGAGTTCGAATTTTTTGTTAACCAGTACGATAAATTGTTTCACCGAGTATATGTAAATTGTACCATAACGTAGATAGCTGACGATAGCGACGTAGGAATCGATTTCGTTTCTATCAACGAATCTTGCTCGTTTTTTCGATCGTACGGTACGACACGACGATGTATCGGGTTTTCAAAAAATTAAATAATCGGAAGAATCGAGGCGACATGTAATTCGAAATAGATACGAGGAATGGAAAATAGGCGAGGAAGATAATGGGAACGTTATTCGAAACGAATTCTCTTTGATCGAAACCGTTCAATTAGCATAGTCGTGCAAGCTGATACGCATTTCCTATTTCCTACGATTATTCTCTTTATCGTCGACCGCTGCTCGTCGATTCGAAGCTGTTAAAGAGATCGTGATCGGTCGCGGTTCTGGACACTTTGTAATTCCAATTCGTCGCGTGCAGCGTTTACCGGATAAATACGTATAATAAACTTGTGATAGAATTAGATTTGGCCGAAGATAGAAAAAACGAGTTGAAGAGACGTGAGACGAAATAGAGGCGGAAAAAACTCGAAACGAAGGATCCCAGGAACATCGCGTCCGTGCAGCTATAATATAATATAATATAATATAATATAATATAATATAATATCATATAGTATAATATAGTATAATATAATACAATATAATACAATATAATACAATATAATACAATATAATACAATATAATATAATATAATATAATATAATAAGAATGTAATACAATAGTATGCGAACGAATGCAATGGGGTGTACGGTCGTGTGTATTAAATTTCGGATAATCCAGAAGGATAGTCTCGGAGCGAGGTAATTAATGTGCGTTGGGGATCCGTCGAGGAAACGGAACGAGAAAGAGGGAAAGCGACGCGACGAACAAGGACGAACCACGATGAAGGAAGACAAAGAGGAAAGGCAGCGAAAGAAGGGAGCATAAGGATTGCTTTTCTCACAGTGAATCGTCGTCGTCGTCGTCGTCCCGTGGCCGAAAACCGGACATCTGGACATGGGACAGCTGCGCGACCACAGGCTCCTCCGTCCCTCCAAACCGAGGGAGGCTTCCACGGGGGTGAGACCGTGCCTTCTTTCGTTATACCTACCTATTCTCTATGTTTATGCTTATGCTTGTGCTTATGCTTATGGTTGCGTCTACGTATACACATGGATACGCGGATGTGAATTAAGAAAACGATTCCAGTTCCTCTTTTCCGAATTTCCCGAATCTATTTTAAGATCACCGAACAAGGTGTTTCTTCTTGTTCGGGAAANTAATATAGTATAATATAATACAATATAATACAATATAATACAATATAATACAATATAATACAATATAATA
>SMSQ01018491.1:53613-136262 GCA_019453375.1 Ctenoplectra terminalis
TAATTAGACGGTAAGAAAAGTAGAGTGAACGAGTTCGAATTTTTTGTTAACCAGTACGATAAATTGTTTCACCGAGTATATGTAAATTGTACCATAACGTAGATAGCTGACGATAGCGACGTAGGAATCGATTTCGTTTCTATCAACGAATCTTGCTCGTTTTTTCGATCGTACGGTACGACACGACGATGTATCGGGTTTTCAAAAAATTAAATAATCGGAAGAATCGAGGCGACATGTAATTCGAAATAGATACGAGGAATGGAAAATAGGCGAGGAAGATAATGGGAACGTTATTCGAAACGAATTCTCTTTGATCGAAACCGTTCAATTAGCATAGTCGTGCAAGCTGATACGCATTTCCTATTTCCTACGATTATTCTCTTTATCGTCGACCGCTGCTCGTCGATTCGAAGCTGTTAAAGAGATCGTGATCGGTCGCGGTTCTGGACACTTTGTAATTCCAATTCGTCGCGTGCAGCGTTTACCGGATAAATACGTATAATAAACTTGTGATAGAATTAGATTTGGCCGAAGATAGAAAAAACGAGTTGAAGAGACGTGAGACGAAATAGAGGCGGAAAAAACTCGAAACGAAGGATCCCAGGAACATCGCGTCCGTGCAGCTATAATATAATATAATATAATATAATATAATATAATATAATATCATATAGTATAATATAGTATAATATAATACAATATAATACAATATAATACAATATAATACAATATAATACAATATAATATAATATAATATAATATAATAAGAATGTAATACAATAGTATGCGAACGAATGCAATGGGGTGTACGGTCGTGTGTATTAAATTTCGGATAATCCAGAAGGATAGTCTCGGAGCGAGGTAATTAATGTGCGTTGGGGATCCGTCGAGGAAACGGAACGAGAAAGAGGGAAAGCGACGCGACGAACAAGGACGAACCACGATGAAGGAAGACAAAGAGGAAAGGCAGCGAAAGAAGGGAGCATAAGGATTGCTTTTCTCACAGTGAATCGTCGTCGTCGTCGTCGTCCCGTGGCCGAAAACCGGACATCTGGACATGGGACAGCTGCGCGACCACAGGCTCCTCCGTCCCTCCAAACCGAGGGAGGCTTCCACGGGGGTGAGACCGTGCCTTCTTTCGTTATACCTACCTATTCTCTATGTTTATGCTTATGCTTGTGCTTATGCTTATGGTTGCGTCTACGTATACACATGGATACGCGGATGTGAATTAAGAAAACGATTCCAGTTCCTCTTTTCCGAATTTCCCGAATCTATTTTAAGATCACCGAACAAGGTGTTTCTTCTTGTTCGGGAAAACATTTAAATTTTTCATTCAAGGATCGTATATTTTTAGGCGACGTTTCTTTTCGGCAATCACCAGCGCGCACGCCGCGTCGCGTCGGTGCGATTCGTTCAACGTAATATCGTGATTTATATTCTCGTCCTTCCGATTTCGAGACGGCTCGGTAAGAGGGGAAAATTCAAATACCCGTGAGACCGTATCTTTCGACATTCGTAAAACGTTTGAGGTGTTATTTGTGCTCCATGCGGGTTTGTCGATTCAGCGTTCACCGAGAAAACAAAAACCCCGATATTGAACGTTTAGAACATTTAGAACATTTTAACGCAATCCCGTGTTCGATGCGGAAAGTACGAGGATAAAAGAACGCGGTAAAAGCGGGAGCAATTTCGATCGCGTTTCATCAAAATATATCCTTATTTTTCACGTTTAAGTTTGAAAATTTAAAATACGTCGAAGAAAAAGAATGGAGAAGCTTCCGATTCGATACGTTGGCGGTGGTTCAGGTTCAGAATCGAAGCAAAAAATGTTTCGACTTCCTCGAAAAAAAGAAAGAGAAGGATCGAATTTGAAATCCGAGAATGGAACACATGCTAGTTGGTAAAGTGGTACTCGGACCCATCGACATAGGCAGGGTTTCGGTTCTCGATTCTCGGAGTGTGCGCGTCGACCGCAGCCGGTTTCGCTCGCTCTTAACTACGAGAGGCTCTTGTCACTTGTCCTCCTACGCGTCACCGTCACCACCACTGTCACTGCCACCGCAAGGTGTTTCGTTACGTCCTACGACCCGCTTGCATTTTCCTCGATCAACCTATTGATTTTTAGCGAAACAGCGTTTCGCTTGTAATCATTCGATTCGTGGATCTTGAAACGGTATAAGAACGAATGTGCACGTGTTCGGTATTACTGGTTATTTCGAAGCGACGAAGCGATGAAACGAGATGGACAAACTGGTATATCGTATTTTTTATTAACGCGCGAGCCTGACGGTTGAAAAACTAAACGAGAACGAGTTCTCCTGGCTTTTTAATCGGGACGTCCCAGACGCGGCAACTCGTTTGCCAACCTTTCGCGTATCGTGGGATCGTACGAGCCACGAAGAAACTCTATTTCATGCGTGGTTCCTCGAGGAAACCCGTATTCTCATTCAGATTTGATTTCCGGCTGGGAACTCGGCGTAACGCGACTCGTTCGCGACTGGTTCGGAGTAAAGCTCGAGAACCCGTGCACTCGTCCTGGCCGCTATCGAGCACGGAGGTCACGAACCGTCCGGTTCCTCGAAACGGTTTTCCGTTTCGTTTTGCGCTTCCCTCTAGCTGTTGGGCTCCCTTAGCTTCGCTTCTTCGATGTCACGTGGTATCTGTTGCGTTAAAAAAGATTCCCGCGTTCGAGTTGGTTAAAGAGTAGCTTAGACGGGAGGAAAATTGCAGAAGATTTTATGCGCGTCTGTTTCACTTCTGTAATCAGAAGTAGAAAATGACAAGTCGAAAATCGGAAGTTGGAGGAAGAACCGAACCGACGAAACGATACGAACCGCGTAAAACGCGAAAACTATGAAATCATGATTCGCGGTCGAGAAGACGGACGACTTTGAATGTTCGCTTATTTTCTGTACGTTAGGATGTTAGGTAGTAGCGTAACGGTCGAGCCAGAGGTAATGTCGCGGAAGAAAACTGAACGGAGTAGGACGAAGGGGGAGAAAAATGGGATCGAGTCGATCGTGGGAGTATATCGTTCTCCTATTTAGTGTCCCGGTTGAATTCTCGAGGGTAGCGCCATTGGCACTGTCTCTGCGTCGGTGCGGCATGGTGCGGCATGGTGCGGCATGGTGCGGTATCGTGCAACGATTCGAATTCTCGAGAGCAGTAGCAGCAGCACGTGAGACAGGCAGGGGATGTTTCGAAGAGGTTGGCGCGACCCGCAAACTTGTGGTTGTCTCGCCGCTGGTCAGCGCCACTTTGTCCTGGACCCTTCCAAAATGGACACGATGTTTGTTTGTTCCGGTCTCGGTGTCACAACACACCCACTACAGACCACAGTGGGGTTCTAACTGCCGTTATATATATATATATGTATATATCTATATACCATTACCCGTGGACCCCCGCTGAACGCAACCCACCTATTTCTTACCTTTCATCGTCGGTCGGTCGGTCGGTCGGTCTACGAACGCAAGAACAAAAATCCCGTCGCCCTCCGGTTCATTTTTCTTATCGCTTATCTTCTCCGACATATTTTTTTTCTTTTCCTTCAAAGTTTTTAAATCTTCGTTCACGCGGTACACTGGTTTACCAAGTTACTCACAGTTAGAATTTTACTTTTTTACATCGTTCACGATAACGTATCACTTACGTCCGTGTATTTATAACGCGTCTTCGAGGAGTATGTCTGTGCGATGAATACGTCTGTGTGTTTCTGTCGACGCTTATGGAACAAATTTTAATTGATTCCGGTTGCGTGATCAGAATGTTTAATCGCGTTGTATCGGCAACGATAACGTTGCGTTAAATTTTAAATTCTATTTTCTTTTATTTTTCGCGAAAAAAGGGGTAAATTTGGCGGCGCGTTAAACATTTGGCGAAAGAACGGAGCGAAAGAAACGAAGGAAACGGCAAGGATTCGCATTGACCGCGGCCATGGAGTTCGCTCCTGCTCGAAAGAAAATTTTATTTCCATCGGAAAGAAATTTATTAGGTATGTGGTCGGATATGGGAAGGTCGGTTGGCTTCCTTCTCTGCTCGGCTGACAAACCCCGGTTGCCGGTTCCTCGGTCTTGAGCCGAAACTCGTTGTGTCCGGCTGCGCAAACTTGGGGCTGAAACACCTCTCGTGGGATCGAGCGAGCAACCCTCGGACACGGATCATAAACGTTTTAAACGAAATTCGGGAAAATTTAAATTCGAGGAAAGAGAGGGTCTTCTGTAAAGAAACGAAAGACAGAAGGGGAGAAGAAATCGCGGTTAGCAGCGAACAGAGGCAACCTGCGGTTGTCCGCCACCGAAACCGACCGGGGGTAGTGGCCGATTTTAATTCTAAGCTCGGTGACCGGCGCGCGTTTGTCGACCCTATTCTTTCCGATACACTTTATATGGACGTTCATCGATGCGAGACGGAACTAAGCCAAACTCGTATAAAATTTTGAATCAAACGTCCCATCGATCGTTACTCGCGTAATTTTTCTATCGGATACAAAGAATCTTTTCAGAGGGTTCTCGGTTCTCGGTTCTCGGTTCTCGATTCTTCATTTTCGTTTCTCACTTTTCGTTCAAATTTGTAAAGAGAAAGAAGAGAAGAGAAGAAATAGTTTAATTTCATCGTTTCATCGTTTCATCGTTCGACGAAATCTCCGAGAACAGTTTTATTTCAATTCTGAATCACGATTATACGACTCAACGAATAGTTTAAGATGTCAGTCTTTCGAGTGAAATTAATAAAACAATACGCCATTATCGAGCCGCGTCTCCGGAACAAGCGTCGGGAATATCAACTCGGAGAATCGCTAGAAATCTTCCAGGGCCCGTCGCTCCACTAAATTCTATTTCGTTTTCGATGGCAATCACTGCTGTATTCATGGGAATCGAAAAATCAAATTATTCTTTCTCTCTTTTCATTGCTCTCTCTCTCTCTCTCTCTCTCTCTCATTTTCTTGCTGTTAAGTTAGTCGGTTAATACTCTTCGCTTTCGTTTCTTTTACGGCGTCGGTTTTCTTTCGTACAAAATATTAATCGACTCGTTAGAAATCGAACAACTAAATCGTAGAGTGCATCGACCCAATTTTTTTCTATAACCCTTTCAGTTCTTATCTGAACTCTTCGCGAGGGAACGAATCATCCGAACCGCGAAGCATCAACGGACACGATCGCGATTAGAGTGATTTAACGTCGAACGAGAACAACGAAGGCGTTCGCAGCTGGTCGAACGTTTTTTTTCTTCTTCTTTTTTATTCTTTTTATCAGCTAGAGAAGCCGGTAACTATGCGACAGAAGGAATCCTCAAACGGCATCGTGTATACGCGTATGGATGCTAGTCGTTTAGCGAGGACAAATCGATCACTGTTTTTTTTTGTTATTGCATCAGTCGCGAGACAAAGTCCAAGTTGAAGCAATTGATACGATCAAGGAAAAATGTGACAACGCAGAACGGAAACTGTTACGCTCAACTTTGAATTCTGGTATTTGGTTGACCGTTTTATGAAAAGTAAAAGATTTCTAAAAATTCACTTCTCGTGCGCGATAGTCCTGAATAGATCAGGATCGATCGATCGAACGAAAGATGGGATCAATGGTCGTTCGCGTACGCAGGCAGGTATTTATCGTACCGTTAGGAGCAAAGCGATCCACGCGAGATGAAAATACCGAGAGTAACCTATCGACCGTTCTGTTCGCCAATCACGTTCGAAGGTAAGGAAAGAGTCACGATTCTATTCGTAAATCGGCAAATAAATTGTCGTTTTGCGGGATTAGTTACTCGTTCCAAACTCTCACGATTGTTTGGAGAGACTTAAAATTCGTTGAAAGACGCATTCGCGCGTAATAGGAACAGGTTAATCTCGTTGAAAACGTTACGGTCTCGTTTCGGTTGCTCGATCGCTCGACTTTGTCAATGTTCCCGGTGAGTCGGGAATAATCGTGTCTCGCAACGCGAAATAAGTAGTCGATCGTGCGGGTGGGAGAATTCTCTATCGGAGACAAATGTGTGTGTGTGTGTGTGTGGGTGCGAGGAAGGGAAAGAGGGTGGGTGGGGGAATTGGAGGTTTAGGGTGCGCAGGTTTCGGCGCTTTCGCGTTGCGATTTGAACGCGCGTCCGTCGTGGCGGGCAAGGGGTGCGAGCGACGCGAGACACGAAGCAACGGGAAACGCCGGGAAGCCGATCCGTGGTAGGGGGTAACTCGTTACAAAGTACTCGTTCGGCTTTTAATAATGCACTTCCGTGCACGTTGGGAGATGTCGAACGAGAGCCGATCGGCGGAGAATGGAACCGAATGGTTTTCGTCGTGTCGGTCCTCTCATTGCCGTAGCAACCACCGCGTACCTACTCTCCGCAAAGAGAAAAAGAGAGAGATAGTTTAGCTGGGGTTGAGGTTGCCGGTGGGGTGGGACACAGGGGCGAGGGAGGCGGGCATTATGTCAGATCCCGCGGCATCCCGCGCAGAATACGCTACGTTTCGAGTGGCTCGCATCCTTGTCGAGAGGCGACCGACCGAGCTCCGGCAAACTCGCTTCGAACTTGACGCCCCGCTGTAAACGAGCCGAGTCGTCGAGAGTCTATGCTTCGACGGAGGAACCGAGATAGACCGACGGCAATATCGTTTCTGCGCTCGAACACTAGACGGAGACGAAGAGAGGCGAACGAGCGACGGAGGAACCGAGAGAATCGACGAGAGCGAGTAGGAGCGACGACAGAGAAGGAGACGGACCAAGCGAAACAGGATCGGTGTCGGGATGGAGGGAGGTTAGAGGGGTTGGTCGAGAATCAGGGGCCGCGGAGAATCAAGAGGCGAAGCTGGCCGTGTCCCACCGCTCTCCCGGCGCTTCGTGAACGACGACACATTGATGGAAAGCAACCGACCGAGCCGGATTAATTCTGCCGGATTAGCGGCTTTGCAGTGAATTAGGCACCGTTACCGGCTAATACGATCGTCGAGCCGTGCGACCACCGTTGCTTCGCCGAGTGCGGACTCGTCCTTCGGTTCGACGCGTAAATACTCGAAGAAGTTTGTGGATTGCGCGCGATACCGTTCCTATAACCTACCTATACCCTTCCTATACCCTTCCTATACCCTTCCTATACCCATGTCCTTCCTATACCCGAATCGAAGAATCGTGCCCGAATATTGCTCAAGAGGCGAGACGATTACGAGCTAATTTATAATTTATAATTTTGCTCGATCGATCGATCGATCGTCGAATGTTTTCAACAGGATCGACTTGCGATCGGACAGAGGAGTACGTAGCGTGGCTTTGTAGCAAACTCGAATGGGACCCTTGTATGTCCCGTGTCCGACGACCAAGGGAAAACCTGCTTTTTTCCATCGCGTTTCGCTGCGTGACGCTGCGAATCCTAAACGAGATCCAGGATAGTTTTTTGTCCCGTTCGAGTCGAGAATCGAGTCGAATCGTGTCGAGCCACGGTCCCGTCCAATTTTCCACTCGATGCTTCAACGATCCGTAACGACTTTGTTGGTAGGAACCGTGTCTCGTTATCGAAAAACGGTCGGTTGGTAGCTGCTGTTCCTCGTCAATCCCGACTTTGGAAATCTTCGATCTCGCGATCTTCTCGTCGCGTCCGTCCGTCGTTGAAACTCGTTGAAACTCGTTGAAACTCGTTGAAACTCGTTGAAACTCGTTGAAATTGTACACGATGTAACTCGTCGACCAAGAAGACGACGGTTTTGCGTATCGGATTCTTAGCGAAGCAGCGTAATCGCGCGATACGGGTGCACTCGACGCGGAGCAGAGTGGGGTGTGCGAAGAAAGTAACGTAAGCGTAGGATTCGGAAGAAATGGGAGAAACGAGTGGATAAAGAAAGAAGGAAAGATGGCGAGCAACAGGGAATCGAGGGGATAAGAGGGGGAAAGAGGAGCAAAGAGGGGAAAAGAGGGGAAAAGAGGGTAGGGGTGGGTGGGTGGGGGAGAGGGAGAAAAGAGGGGTAGGAGGGCCTCGTTTTTCATTTCTTTCCGCGAACGCGACGGACAAAGGCCATTGTGGAGGAGGATCCCATTGTGGAGGATTAACGTATGCACGCGTGTGTAGTACGCACACGTCGAGCCGATATAGATGTGCGCGAACGAGTGCGCGTACTACCGATCGCGAGCGTTCCCATCGCGTCGCGTTGCCGAGGAATCCGAGTTGACCCGTAGGTGACGCGTTGCATTTGCATATTTTCTGTGTACGCGTCAGAGGAAACGATCGGAACGGCTTCGCCAACGAATCGCGCCTTTTCGACTAGGGTAGCGTTGTTTCGACGAATGGCAAATTTCTCGAATCGGCGGAACGTCGTCGTTGCATTTTCGATATCGCGTACGCTTTTTCAATTTGTCGTCTCTGTACACTTGTCAAATTTCGCAACGACAACGATCCGTAACGATCGATGCGAACGAAACGCGATCAGATATCGATAACATACTTTTTAACGGGACCTGTAATTTCTGCGTTCCTATTATCGAGCGTTTATACACGCGAGATTCAAAGGTAACGCGTCGCGTCGTACCGATGCCGCGAATCGAAGCCCATCGTTGCTTCGATGCTTGACGCGTACGCCAACGATTACGATGCTCGTTTCCTCCCAGAAACCTTCGCGTTTTCTCCCTTTTTCGACCTACGCTCTTTGCTTTTTCGTACAAATTCGATAATTCGTTGGATCGTTACTTTCGCAAGATACTTTATTCGCGATAATTGCCGATCCATCGCGTCGGAATAACACGAACGATGCAACGAGTCCAGAGACGAGATCGAGCGATTCTTCTCCTTTTTCCTCTAATTCCACGGCAAACGAGTATTACGGTATATGGTCGGTAGCGTGGCATCGTTCGAAGGATAGCATGATCGTTCGGATCGCGGAATAGAATGGAACGATACCGAACGGTACGAAACGGTATGGAACGGTACGGACGGACGGACGGATAGACGGATGCAAGGATGAACGGACAGACAGGAGTGCAGGTCGCGATGCAACGTGGCATGGCGTATGCCATATGGCTAATGGCTTCCGCGTTGCTAAGCATCATCGATAGCACCGACGCGACGATGCGGTGTCAAGGATCGCATTGGTGGCTCTTGTCGTAGCAACCGCGCTTGTTTACAGATTTCTGCTCCATCGATACGAACTCTGTAAGGGTAAAGAATTTGTCCCATTTCCTATCCCCGTCTTGCCCTCCAACGGACCGGAAAAACCTTTGGCTTGTTCGGGACGAAGCTCGCGAGCCATTTCGAGAAGGACGGAGAATTACTTACGGTAATTCGTTTATAATCTTACAACTGCGATACAGATTGGACGGAGCAGCAGTGGCAGCGGCAACAGCAGCAGCAAAAGGATGACACGCGTTGCGCTTGTCACATGGTCGATTCGTTGAGAGTTCTGTGCCAATTTGGCGGGAAGTAACAACCGGGTGTTGGGTCCGCCAAGGGAGAAGGATGGCGGAGACGAAGGGGAGTAGATTAATCCGCTGGCATTAATCCACGTTTCAATTAATTATCCCGCAGTGACGCGAGGGCTTGGTCTCCCCTAATTAGGCGTGTCCGCCAGTCTCGCGCGTTCCAGAGTCGAAACCTTGCACCGTTTTCGTCGCTCCTTGTCCGCGTACCCGTTCCACGAGACGGTGTCGGCTGCTCGCCAATTTGCTAACGCGAAACCACCGACCGAACGACTCTCGCATTTATAACGGTAAAATTTCAAAGCCTCTCGCGGTACGAGACACGGCAAAACGATCTTTCCTACCCGTTATTCGTCGACGACGACGACGACGACGACGACGACGTTCAGAGTGTTGTCCGAGCTTGACAAGTTTTGCTTCGAAACGAAGCACCGGTTCGAGATTCGAGAAGCACAGCATCGAGGAGTCGAAATATTGTTTCAAAGCCAAGGAAACGAATACCGATATCCGTTTCATAGTCTGTATCGCGTAGAGATTAATTGAAAAAAAGAGAAAACAAAAGAAAGAACGACCCAAGAATATATTTATAATAAGAGTAATAATTTGTACGAAACAAAGTAATAAAGGATGGAAAAGAGAACGCGTAATTGAACAGAGTTACTAGGATTAATCTTTATCGGAGCACTGGACGATGTTATCGGTACCACGACTCGTAGAAACGAGGAGCAACTTTGAGGATGAATCGAGGAAAAATTTGGTTCGCGTCTCGACCGATAACGAAGCGAGACAACGTTCTCGAGGATACGCGATGTATTTATGGTAATCCCGTCGATGCGTTTTATCGACGATAGAAGGACGATACCGCAAGTATTAAAAGCCTCCTCTGTCAACCCTTTCTTCGAGCCCCCTCGGTCTCGGGGGATGCACCCTATCATCGGTACACTCTCTGTCCTTCCCGGGGGAGACAACGATGCCCGGTCTCCCCTGCTCCCTCGGCGCTACGGAGCTCGCTTCTTCGTCCACCTCGTCGCTCTACCCGCCACTCTTGGATCTCAATCGCTCGCAAAAAATCTCATTTATCCATTGTGCGCGGCGCGTTAGCCGTCGCGCGAGCACGAAAAGTAGCAGAGAAGAATCGAGGGAAGAGCAGAGGGAGAAGAAGACTACCTGTCTTCCTGTCGGAATTCGCTTCTCTCTAGTTATTCTCTGCACCATCGGCTGCCGGGCTGGCTCGTGCGGCTTTGGGAGTCGGGAGTCGGGAGTTGGGAGTTGCTCCGTGTTGTAAAACGTGTTTATTAAGGTATCGCCTTTCGTCTTTTATTTTCACCGGTTCGGTAACTCCGGGTCGGAGGTCAAGGAAGGTGCCCAAGTTTTCGACGAGGAATGATCGGTGTGTTACGAAAAAAAAAAAAAAAGAACGGATCTTCTGTTCCGTATTGTTTTGCGTTTCTTCGTACCGATTCGCGCACGCTCAAGCGATATCGCGACGCGAAACGATTAGAAATGCTCCGTTAGAGATCGAGAAGCAGAAGTAAGTAAGCAAGTAGTTGCAGCCATCGACGAAAGTAACGCGCGAACCAACCAACGAACAACGACGCGACTACGAGAATTTTCGAAATTTCCGAAGAACGATCGTTGTACGTTAGCCGAGGAACGTTGCGTAAATAACGCGTGTCGTTGATGTCACGATGCGTAAGGTTACGTGTCTGCGTTTTCGCGTATCGAGTACAAACGGGGCTGGACAAAAATGCATGAATGCCACGCGCGGCACAGAATCGGGGGGGGGGGCGACAAGGAGAGAGGTGGAGAGAGAGAGAGAGAGAGAAGGCACCAAGGGTATCAACCGCAATTCTAGAGGAAGAGTAGGTGGTAGTGGAAGAGGCGGAGGAGGAAGGGACGAAGCGATGGCAGTAGGTGGGGGAGTTTTGGCAGAGGGTGTGAGTTTCGAAATCGCTGGTTCGTAGTGCGACGTCTCTCTTCGCGCGGTTGCACCGCGAGAGAGCCGCAGGGATGCGAATGAACAGATTAAGGGATGATCCTTTACCGCGGGAGGGCGCCCTGTCGGCGCTACTAACAGGATTGACGATTAACGTGTGGGTGGTTAGCATGCAACCGTTTTCACCGTTTCCATTCACCATGGGGAGAAAATCTTCGCCGGATGGGAAGCGTCGTCCGATGGTCTGTGAATATTTAACGACGCCTGTCGCGTACGATTCGATATACACGAGTCGTGGTTGTAAAGCAAATTCTGTGAAAAGCCGATTTCGAAATCTTCGACGAACGATTAAAGTAGGTACGTTTACGCGCTATCGAGAGAATCCCCAGACGCGTTTCCTTTCCCGAGCTACTGTCACGGTCACGGTCACAGCCGATTTCTAGGACCCCTCGGTGTATGCGGTTGATTAATGCTTATATAATTCATTGGGTAAGACGTTAAAGGTACGATCTAGGTGCTCCGAGTGACCCTCGATGTGGATCCGTTACCGTGGACAGGTATAAGATACGAAACAGGCTGGCGTAACGTTTCAGCTAACGGGCGGTTTTTGTTTCTCACAGGAGGAACCAAAGGGTACTATACCTATTGTTTGCACCTAGCACGGAGTAATTACCTTTCAGGATCTTTTCTCGGTCGTCCTCGACGCCGCATCGTCTCCGTGCCGGTATTCTTATAGTCGTTCGAGGGATCCTTTATTCTACCTTCTCACTCTCCCCCCCCCCCACTCTCTCTCTCCCTCTCTCTCTCTCCCTCTCTCTTTCTCTCTTCTTTGTTCTCCGTTCTTCTTCCCTTCTACTTTTCCGTTCGATGCGCGGGAATATAAATCCAGGTCCGTCCGGCACGGTGTACAATCGAAAATTGGAAAATTAGTAAATATATGGGTAAATTTGGAAGAAAAGTATCGCGAGGGAATCGAAGGCAAATATGGACGAGCATTTCGCGTCGACGAGGAATACCGAGGAAGGATAAATATCAGGAAACGTGTAAAAGAGAAGAAAAAAGATAGATCTATCTATCTATGTATCTTACTCTCTGGTACGGCGGCAATGGTAGGAGAGAGGAGCGAAGAATCGCGAGATTCGTTGGTACAGCAACGAAGCCCCCGATGGTAAAGGGGTGAAGCGGAGCGAAGCGTGGGGAAAGGGAAGCGGGTTGGTCGAAGCGGAGAAGCTAGGACGGGTCACGGTAGCGGATTTTCGGCGTGGAAGGTCATCGTATTGCCGGTTCTTCCTTTGAGAGTGGCGCACGTTAATCAGTCGAGTCGGAGACGAGCCTCGGAGGATTAATTAAGCCGTAATTACTGGACAGCCTCTCTAGTCGCTAATGGGCAACCTGATATCCGTGAAAGGCCGCGTAACGCCGCGTGAATAGGCCCCCGAACTGATGACCGTCAGTCTCTCCGATGATTATCGATGCACCGACGTATATTCTATTCACAGCCTCCCGATTCGACGCGTTCGTCTCGCTCGATGAACTACCCCGAACGATTCTCCGGCGAGCGTCTACGGTCTGACCGCTATCGAACTCGAGTTGTCGAACATCGCGAGAGACCGTTCAACGTTTCCGAGTGGTCGGGAATGGGGTGTAGTCGGATGACTTTGAGCAATGAAATTCTCCGATTTACCTACGCGGTATCAGGCTCGAAGCCCCTGTTTAGCTTAACTCGTTCGATTGTTGGGACGTGTGGTACGGTGGGGTGGTTGGCCGGTTCCTCTCTCAACAGCGGCGTCCCCTTTGTCGATGTCGACTCGCGTGCTCGAGAATATGTACAGGTGAACAGGTAGATGACAAACAACTGTATCCGCTTAGCCTTTTTCCACGCGAGGGGCTACCCTCGACGAACGAACCTTGCTCGGTTAAAAGATTCATGGACCAGAAAAACAGTCAAGTTTGGGTTCGGGCTTGGGTTCGAGCTGTTTCCCGTTCGGGGAGCTAACGTGAACGAAGGGTGCCAAGCGCGCGACTCCTTTACCGACGCCGTTGTTAATTAACGCGTCGAGTGGCTTTTAACGTCGAGCCGGCAACTATCGACCGAACTCTTTTTCCTCGTCGATGCGAACAATGCGTGTACAACTTGATCTCGTCTAATCTTAATCTCGATTCTTCGACTTTAAGATATTCGAAGACGCACGAATCACGATCGTACGACCGCGGCAAGAGAGAGAGAGAGAGAGAGAGAGAGAAATATTTTTTCGGTCTAGTGCTCGATTCGTCGTAAACGAATCGCGATGTACGCACGATATCGCGCGGTGCTCTCAAATTTTAGGTTCGAGCGACTTTCTAAAGCGCGTAACCAGGGAATGGGTTTTTAATCAGGGTATTCCGGACAATAGGTCCCCCAGGGGACTCCCGCCACCCTCGTAGTACCTTTCTTTGCCGTCCCTGCGCGTAGGTGCTTTCGATCACCCTTCCTCCGGGATACATTTTCATCCTCGAGCGCATCGTATGTCATTAGCGTCGGGTATTTCGTTTCCGCGCAATTAATTCGTCATGGCAGCGGTGTGCACGCCTTCCGAGCGTCTTCTCTTTCACGATACCTACTCGTTCGGTGTTGTTCGACGACCTCGTTCCACCGGCAGCTTTCGCGTGTTTCGCGCGGCGAACCGATCCGCAGCTTCTCGCGCTACGCTCACCCAACCAACCATTCCACGCGGTGAATCGTTTCGTATTCTTATTCCGTTCGCAACTGCATCGGTTCGTTTCACCGATTCGGATTCCCTTCCGTTCGCTGGAAAGATCCACGCCAACGTGTCGCGAACAAGTTACGAGACTGGTTCCTGCGCGTTCACAGCCGTTCGTCTGGGCGAACGAATTGAAAACGGATACGAATCACGGCGCGTTATTATGGTTGTCATAGAGACGAATTCACGACAGCGACGACGTCCCTGATAGAGAGAGAGTTAAAACGCCAAGAATCGGCATCGGCCATATGTCGGGCGGGCAACGCGGTTGTCGCGTGTTATACGCGCGCAATCGAGGGGAACACGGGACTCGTTTCCTTTTGTGTAGTTCGATGCCACTGTGGGGTAACGTGTCCTCTCTGGTAGCCGGCTTCTTTCAAAAGAATCGAGTTTCGATCGCTTTTTTTCTCTTTTCATTTTTTTCTTCTTTTTTATGAAAAACAAAAAAAAAAAAACAAAAAAAGGAGAAAAAAAAAGATGCAATAAAAGTACGATCGATTAACTGAATTCCAATTTATCTCGGCATGCGGATGCTGTTCGTTCGTTTCTTTGCATTAGCCGTTATCTTTGATCGTGGTAATTATTAATTGCGATTACCGAGACGGTTTCACTTTGAAACGAACGCACAAGATTCTTAGAACGGATTCCCGATGAATTGAATCGATCAGCGGTTACGAACGTATCCTACCTTTGGCGTTGTTGGAACGAGAACGGCCAATAATGTGTAGTTGAACGCGCGAAAGAAGAAAATAACCTTGACCTTTCCAAGGGAGAAGGCGTAGAAGGTGTACCGAACAGGCAGACGGCATCTGCGACTGACACCATCTTCGATCGATACCGAAAAGCGGGTTTTACGTGAAATTTTGCGATTCGATGAGCTGGCACGGTGCGAAAATCGAGCGAGCTGTCAATAAAGCTGTTTACACACGAGAAAATTTCACGGGAGATTAATGAAACGACAGAAAAGTTCGGCGCGCCTTTAAACGGTCAGACGATGTTTGACGCGAGACCATTAGTGTCCCACCTGCACCGCGTTTTGCTTCACGCATTGCTTTTCCTCCTTTCCTTTCCTTCCTTCTTTCCATGGAATTACGAAACTTTCAGCCCGACTCGGGATCGTTAACGATCCTACCGGCATTGTTCGTTTCGGGTCTGTTACGACGGTTACGGATAGAATAGGAGCGAGCGAAGTCTCGGTTCTGGAGCGCGAGTCTCTACAAATCGTTGCTCGACCAGTTTCGAAAATGATTTGCGAGACAACTGGACGATCGACGAGTTTTAGCTTTCGTTTGACTCGACGCAACGAAAGACGGTGCGTATCATAGTGTACCGCGATGCGCGTCGAGCCTTCGGAGTATTGATTCACGGTGTGCAGTACTTACTTGCGTTGCCCGTTCGCGAGTACAGTTCGAATTTTGCTCATTACGATCGACCGTAGGTTAGGAAAGGTGGTTTTCGGACGACAACGACGACAACGACGACAACGACGACTGTCGAGTTTCAGGATAACAAGAGAGATCGACGAAGCGAAGGACCATAAATAATTAGAGGGACAGTTGGCGATTTGAATTTTCGCGTGAGACCGGCCGCCGAGAAGGTTGACCCCCGAAAAACCATTAATTTATCGTAAACTCGAACGTCCGGAAGACATCGGTACTAGGGACCGGTTCCCGGGGTTGTCCCTCTCTCGCAATCTTGACCCCGGATAATCATGGGACAGGTGATCCCGAACCGGCCAACTGACCACCGTGTCCGGTCGAGTTGCGAAACCATGCTTCGATCTATCCCCTATGCAAATGCTTCACTCTCCCTTTCCCGAGGGGTTTCTCCCTTCGAGGGAATCGCTTGATATATTGCTCGATCTTGGAGAGAAAGGATCGGCCCGATTTTGCGCATTAATTTCCACGTCTTTCCCTAAATTTTCTTCTCTTTCTTCTTCGTTTTTCGTTCTTCCTTCTCTTATATTTTGATCGTCTCACGGTCGAAAGAGCAAGTTAAACGATGCGTTTCCTTGGAAAAATCGTACGTCGTGAAAAATACAATCTCTAACGTTCGAAATCGAAACCGAAATCGAAACCGAAATCGAAACCGAAATCGAAACCACCGACAAACATACTGGATAAACTGTTTAGGACCAGCGTTGCTTCAAGTACAGTTTCACCGACATCTGGAATCTTCTTTTTTTTTTCAATTTTTCTCATTTTCTTTTTTTCTTGTTTCGCTGGAACCCGTTTATTTGCTCTCTTGGCGTACCTACCTACTACACGCAATCGTGATCGCGCAGACAGAAAACGTTTCTTCTCAGACAACCACCCTTCGCGGGGTAGTTTCCTCGGTGGACGATAAAGCAAAGGGGCAATAAAGAAGGAAGCGTTATTAGGGCTATGTCCTTTGGTCGAAGAATCTGCAGCGACTCGAGTCGAGTCGAGACGCGTTGACTCGATTCTATTCGATTCTACTCGATTCAACTGCGACAGTGGGTTGAATCGGTAAATCGTTGAACCTCTGGCGACGAATCTTCTGGCGGGACGATTTCATTCTTTCTTTCGCTTCGTTCTTTATCTTCCTATTTCCTTTGTCCGTCTCGTACCCTTTGCCACCCTTTTACCCTCTTCCGTTCACTCCCGCCTGCTCGTCCTATCGTTGTTTTCTTTCTCGCTCGCGCTTGCTCGCAGAGTATGCTGGTTGGGTTCCTTGGCCGAGGACGCCGTTCGCGTCGGCTCATAAATAAATTAATTAAGCGGCAGTCGAGTAACAGATAATGTTAAAATAATACGCCGACGGGACAATGAAGATCGCCTTCGGGTGCTCTTTGGACGGGAACGGGAGTGCGTATATACTTACCTTGTAGCGGTTCTTAAACTCGCTCCCGCTGGAGTTAATTTCGCGGCATTAACAGTCGAAAGAGTGCGAACAAAAGGGCTCGGAGGGTAGAGAAGACAGATAAGGGAAGGAAGGAGGCAACGCAGGAAATATGAACACACTCATAATGTAGCTGGCTGGAGCGGTTCGTAGCGGCTCGAACGGCTCGAGCGACTCGAGCGACTCGAGCGATGCGACCGCGGCTGTAACCACCGCTTCGAGCCAACAGGGATCCTCCCCTTTGCCGCGTTCTCGCCTTCCCATCCCCGTTCCTTCCTCGAGTAATCGTACCCGCGCCCTCTTTCCCGTGTTTTTTAATCCGATTTTGAAACCAGCGATAGTCCATCGACGGGAACGTCGCGATCGAAACCTTTAACCATCCGACGCCTTTTCTACGAGCAACGATTCCTTATCTTCCTTGTCACTTTACTCGTTCAGCGAGAAACGGAAAATTGGATCGTCTCCGATGGTGTTTAGCGTACGTCGACTCGACGATGATAAGTTACAACTAGTGAAAGACGTCGTTGTACGATTTCCACGATTTCCCCTATTTCCCCTATTTCCCCGAAGGTATGCGAGCGTTTAAAAATATTTTCAACAAAATGACGATTTATCGTGCTCGTCAACGTTCGTTGCCCGATCTCTGTGAAACGCGACGAACCGATCGTCCAGCGATATACGAGATTTTTCGAACTTTGGGAAAAAGACGAGAGCGACGCAAGCGTATCGCCTCTGGTGGAGATTCGGGTAGAAGAGAGACGATGGTCGCTCGGCGTCGCGGTGAACGCAACGATTTCGATAAATCATCTCGAGAGCGGCGTTAACGTTGGCTGGCACTTTAAAAGCATCGCGCGTGTCAGGTTGGAACGCGGAGAAGGCCGTGCGTTCCAGGCGTATTAAGGGCAGCAGCGGGAAGAGGGGAAACGAGTCGACAGGGGGCAACCGAAGGAACAACGGAGAGAGGAGACCGGTGGTTTCAGCGGTGGAGAAAACCAGGGGCGAAGGGAGAGAAACGAAACAAGGGGGTTCGGTACGTTTTCGACGTACAAAAAGTAATTATGGGATGGTTTCCGGTAATCATATCTGGAGCGCATTGAACGAGCGCATTGTTCGGCCACCCCTTCACCGATATGCACTTGTACGCGGCGCCCAACCCCCCTCGCTCTTCCCCTGCCCCCTATTCCCAGTCTTCTACCCCCTTCCGCGTTCCTCGGTTCTCGGTTCTCGGTTCCCCATTACCCGCTGCTCGCACCCGCGTTTACCCCCCGTCCATGCTACTTGGTTTACCACCCTTGAATCCTACTCGCGTTATGTGCGCCGTAGACTCGACGCGACCATTAGGAATACACACGTGTGTGCGCGCGCTCGCGCGTAACCGTTTCCTCGGTCAACCGCGAGCAATCTGCCGTTCTTCCTTCAATCAAGCCTTCGCGCTAGCGCGTCGGATTTCGCGTTTCGTTTTTGAGTAAAACTTTTGATTTTTTTTCCAATCGCTCTCGCGTCGGTTGATTAACGCAGAAGAGAAAATCGTGTACGGAGCCGTTTTTTTTTTTATTACTCGCGGCAAGAAACAATTGGTTTTGGCTTTGGTCTCTTTCGCGCGAACTTTACTGTACGTAGTTTTGCGTGTCCATCTACGTTCCTGTAAAAGTAGTTCAATTTGATCGTTGGTACCACCGTGCCGTGCCGAGCGATCAATGTAGGAGAACGGACAATTTCTTCGAAATCTTTAGCCCTTAAAAAGTTGTTTCGTTCGAGTACCTTCTATCGTTCATTCGCGCGAGATATGAATAAGTTCTCTCGGTTTGACAGGTTTAATCGTGCGTCGACGGACTGGTTCGATGTGTGTCATGAACCACCGATGCGTTTAATCCCGGTGAAAGCGGTGTCCAAGTTTTTGTTAGGAAAAAAAGGGAGCGAAGAAAACGTTGTAACTGGTGAGGTGAGAGAAAATAAAGAAGAAAAAAGGAAAAAGAGGAAATAAAAGAAAAAAGAAAAAAGAAGAAAAGAAAAAAAAGAGAGCGAAAGGGAAGGTTGGAAAGAGCAGAGAGGAAAAGCGGAAATACAGCAAAGGGTGGAAACACGAGGACGCGAAAACATGAAAACGCAGAGGTGCAGGTCCGCGACCCGACTGACCCTGCGTCGACGGCCCGGTCGTCTTCGAGGCTGTCGGTCTACCCTACTCCGTCGACACCCTTACCCTCACCCTTAGCCTCGGGGGTGGATTGAAGCGGGCCGGCCCATTTTTCGCGCCCCACTTGACTCCTCGTCCCTATTGGTTGCCGCCCTCTCGTCTCGTGACCTCTCATCCCTCGTCGTTGGTTTCCCAGCTCGTATTGTGCGTTCCATCTAGAACTCTCGTTCGTAAAAGAAGTATCCAAGGAAACCGAAGAAAATCCGTGAAAGACGGCCAACGGTTCGCTTATCGTCTTAACGTTATACCTATCCCACTGCGACGCTCGACCGCACCGTTTGTCCTTCGACTTTTACGCGTCTCCTCTTCCTGGACGTATTTTTCGTTTTTCCATAAACCGATCGGCGAGTCTTTGCTTTTGTTTTTAAAATTCGAGAAACTCGTGTCGTCCGACGTAGCCGAAAACGAACAAATTATGGACCAGACCATTTTTTTTTTTTTTTCTTTTTTCCTTTACTTCCTTGAGAACCATATAAGATGTTGGGAAAAACTGTTTTTGCCAGAAGGAGAAAACAGAGGCAGCCGTAGAAAATATTCTTGGCATGGAAAATGTTGAACGCGAATTGCAAACGAGTATTTACGATACAGACGTTTGATAGAAATCCGAACTAATCTGTAAGGAAACGATTTACGATACGTGTCCAAAGTTTAAAAAAAAAAATTGCAGAAAAGACGAGACTCGAAGCTCGGTTCGTAGAACGCAACTTTGCTCGAAACGTTGATTACGAGAGATCGGTATCAAAGTAGGATGTCGTTAAACGGACTCTATTTGTTTCTAGACGCATCGTCGTCGCTAAACGCGACACCAGATACGACGCGCGAACGTGAAAAAGCTTTCACGAGATGGTGGAAAAAAGCGGGCAAAGATTGGACGCGTGTAAGAAGATGATTCAATTTGGGCGAGTGCGTCAAAAAATCGGTAGGTTCGGTGGTGTAGGAGACCGGACGAGAAAAGAGTTCGAGACGAGACGAGAGAGTCACGGGACCGTGCCAGGACCGCGCGATCGAGGGAGGCAAGGGGCCACGCGCGACTCGTTGAAAAAAAGGAGAAGCAGAGGTTGAGCGAGGAATGGAAAAAGAAAGATAGAGGTCGCAAGAGAGAAAGAGAGAGAGAGAGAGAGAGAGAGAGAGAGCGGGCCGGTGAAAGGGAAGAAAAAGGAAGGCTCGGTTGGCGAGCTATGCGAAGCACCGAGTGGAGAGGATGGTTGATCGTAGCCTCTTCGGTGGCAAAGTGTACGCGGAAGGACGCACCAGCTGGGCGAAGAGCGAAGAGCGAAGGAGAGCGGTCGGAGGGCGCGAGGGTAGGGCAGGTTCGCAGCCAATGAGAGGCGCATTGGGGCGAGCCCGGGATTCGACCCCACCTTCGGTAGTCATGGCAACTGACGAAACCTGCGAGAAACTCGCGAGAGAGTTCGCGCTGGTGGGGGGCAGGTCGGTGTCAGGGGTCGTCTTAGTCGGCAGTCGGTCTCTGGTCGGCCCCAAGAATAGTCGTATCGAGGCGGTAGTCGAGTATCACCTCTTTTCTCCTCCTCCTGCTTGTGCCGGCACGAGCGCGCTCGGAAACGTATAGGCACACGCGCATCGTATCGACTTGGCTGCGCGCGCGCGCGCGCTCCTTCTCTTTCTCCCTCTCTCTTTCTTTCTCTGCCTTCCTCCCACACCGTTTCTCAATCTCGCTCCGTTTCTCTCTCTTTCTATACGTATCTCTTTTTCCATCTTGACTCCTCTCCCTCCTCTCTCTCTCTCTCTCTCTCTCTCTCTCTCTCTCTCTTTTCCACCGATTCGCGGTCTCTCTATCCAGTCCCCGAAGTTTCTACCTCCTCCACCACCTTTGCCTACGTCGCTTCCTCCTTTGCCTCACCCTCTCTCCCGGGAGTCCGCGGGTCGCGATCTTTGTCGGTTCCGTCGGCTCGATACCGCGTTCCTTCGGCCTATCCTTTTCCATCCTCTTCCCGAGCTTCCTCCACCTCCTCGGGTAACCAGCACCCACCCTGTGGTGTGCGTGGAGCACACACCCTCTCCGCCCTCTGGCTCGCTGGCTCTCTGGCTCGGTGGCTCGTGCCACCGCGCATCCACCCAGCGTCGATATACCACGATACCGCGGAGGCAACGACGCGGGGATACGCGGCTGATCTACCGCGTGCGCGCGATCGCGATCTCGATCTCGATTCCGATCTCGAGAACTCGACCCTGCGTGGTCGACCCGTTCGACCCGTTCACCCGGAACGAGTGTGCTCGGTGGTGTCGGAACAGCGTTTCCTCGTTTCTCTGTCCAAATACGTCGCGAATATCGTGAAAAAGTGTGAAGTGCTCGTGAACGATTGACCGTCGGTAAGGTTGACGCGAGTTTCGGATCGATTGATCGTCATCGTCGTCGCGAACCAAACGCGAAGGAAACGCGAAGGAAACGCGAAGGAAACGCGTCGGTGATCGTGACGAAAAACCGTATCGCGATTGGATCCTAGATCGATCCGAAGACGCTCAAACGTCGATCGATCAAACCATGTTTCAATAGACATCCTCGTATCGTAACGTTTCGCTTCGATCGTTATCAATTTGGGCGTCGTTGTATCGAAAGGAAGGAAGGACTACGTTGTTGCCAACGCTACGAACCATCGAGGATGTCACGTTCGAAACGAAGATATCGAAATCGCGCAAACTCTGCTCAGTGCGCGAGTGAGTGAATAACAGTGCGTGAGTTGTTTCTTTTTTTTTTGTTGAGCCGGGATACATCATCGAGGTGGTGCGCGAACCAAAAGTCGCGATTACGACGAAAGAGAAGAAAGATCGACATCGGTGTAAACTTGGAACGTCCGATCCCGAAGAAGGAAGAACGGTGCACGGAAGTGTGTATGCTCGTGAGAGGTGGAGGTAGAGCGGGGTCGGAGCGAGCTGTGTTAAAGAAGAGAAAAGAGAAGAAAAGATAAGAAAAGGGCGAGAAGAAAACGACGAGAAGGCAGCAGCCGTATCGGGGTGGTCGGTGGTGGTCGCGGTCGAGAAGAGGAAACCGGCAGGGTGGTTCGAGGCGGGACAGGAGGCGCTGACGCCCTGGCGACTGCCGGGGTGGTTTACCCGGCCGCGACAGCGACGTTGTTCCCTGGCCGGGTGTCAGCTGGACACCACCACCCCGAGTTTACCACCACGTTGGAGGTGGGGTTCCCGGCGCGCGGCTCCACCGCCTCTATGGCGTTGGTAGCCGCGCCGCCCTCGTGGCCCTCGAGGGACCCCGGGGCCAGCTTGGCCGCGACCGGTGCAGCCGCTGCGGCTGCGGCTGCCGCGGCCGGTGCTGCTGCCGCGGCCGCGTCCGCCGCGGGCCCTGGCCCGTTACAGATCGCTCCACCGCCCCCGATGCCCCCGACCCATTTGACGCCATCCGCCACGCCGGAGGACATTACCTGCCTCGTGCCCGTCGGCGCGGTTCTCACACCGAGAGATCCTTTACCGCCTAGCACCACCCCCGGAAGTCAAGCGAACAGTTCGCAGTCCGGCAGTTCGCAAACCGACAAATCCTCTAACATCGAGTGCGTCGTCTGTGGAGACAAAAGCAGCGGCAAGCACTACGGCCAGTTCACCTGCGAAGGTAAGTTTTCGCGCTATCCGCCTTTCGTGTTTTCTCATTCTCCTTCTCTCTTCTCTCTTCTCTCTCTCTCCCCCTATATATATATATATATCCATCTATCGCATTCCCGTCCCTTCCCTTCCTCCCTTTCCGATTTGTCGCGTAAATCCGATCGCGTTCATCGAAATTTCCTAAAACGGATCCGGTGAGATGAGTCCGTAACAACCGTTGCTTCGTCCTCCGTCGTGCTACTTTGTTCGCGTCGAGTATAGGCGTGCGACCTGTCCAGAAGGGAGGTGGACCGAGAAGAGCGTTCCGGGTCCGGCGGTCGTGTAGAGACTGGGAAAAAACAAAGACTCCCCATTAATAACTCGGTGGGGTGTTCCCCGGAACGCTTATGCGTCTGTTACGAGCTTAATAACGATGTAATAGGGCCGAGGAAACGCGGCAGGAGGAACCGAGCATCGGTCGTAGTCGAGAGAGGGGAAGAGACCGATGCGAAAAAGAGAGGAAGGGGGTATATGAGAGGGAGAGAGAGAGAGAGAGAGAGAGAGAACAAGTGCATAGGTAAAAGATTCTTTTCGACGCCACGTGGAAAAAAAGGAATCTGCACGTTTCGATCCTTAGCCAAACGATCGTCTGATCGCATCGAACGTCTTTCGCTGTACCATACGAATCGACGGTGTAGCAGTTTTGGTAACGAAGAAAAATGTCGCGGTTTGTTCGGCGGACCGGATGGACGAGGGTTAATCGTAACGTATGATGCTCTTTCGGAAATCAGGAGTTACGTATCCTCCCACGGGCCCAGCTCTGACCGTCTCGTTTGATCTCTTCTCTTCTCGTCTCCTTTCGTTTCGTCTCTTTTCGTTGCATCCCTCTTGTCAGCCCCTGTTCCTGCGTATTACTCCGAATTACGTCTCATCGATATCGGATCGACGCGAGTAATTTATATCGGTGCGAGTGATATAACGCGTTCGAGCGTGTCGGTCGAAGAGAGACCGCTTTCCGTATCAACCAAATCCAATGTTTTTTTTGGCAGTTGTGCCTTTCGCAAAGGTGGACATCTTATTTCCGGTGTTCTCGAGAAACAAGTGCGCGATACCTGGTTGTAACGAACGAGGGTTACCATTAGGGTGCGATTGGGGTGCGAGCGTACCCCTTTACGAGCTACCAAGCTACCAAAGCTTTGATGCCTGGTTAGATTTTAGCGACAACAGGTCAGCCCAGGGTTGCGTTCTCGTAGTCTTGGGCGAAAGCGAAAAGTTTACCGGTTCGTCTGGTACTTGTCTGCAAACGTTCTATTCCTTTCGATAATACTTATTTCCGAAAAATTTGCAGATGCCACGTCAAAGAATGCATCCTGTGATTTCTTTCTTCTTACGTGTAGCATCGCTGGATATTTTTCCACCCTGATAAGCTATACCGGTTTACGTCGACCAATGTACGCGCTGTACGCGTTTAACGTATTTACACGTTGAATTGGTGTAAGATTCGGAAGCGATTAAATATTTAGGAGGCATTTTTATAGCAACGCGTATCGCTCGGAAAATATCGCTTTGATCTTCGATACCGGAGAATCGTCTTGGAAATCATCGACGGGGTCGTTTTGCGGTATTAAGCCTTTGACGGATCCCCTTTGACGTTCGTCGCCAAATGGTCGATTTGATGGATCGATAGAAAGAGATAAAGACAAAGTTGATCGCGATTAATCGAAGACTAAAGTTTGAACGCGTTGCTCGTGTGCAGGGAATGCGAAAATCGTGCTCGATTTTGGATTCTTGCTGATCCAATGTATATGATTGTTTTTCGAATTTGGATCGCGGAACGTCAACATTGTTTCGCAAGTGGCAGGATCGTCGGGATACCTGGTACGCAACGAACCCTGGCGCGAACGTTATCCGGATATTCTTCTCAACTTGTATACGATACGCGTAGACGTGCAACTTTTCCAACCTGCCGTTTAACGCTAATATCTGTTTGTCCCCCCTTTCCCAGCCCCTAAATTTAACACGCTCGACGCTAACGATAATTTCTTGATAAACGAGTTAAATCTGCATCGTCGAAAACCAAAACAGCCGACTTATCGTGGATCGATTGTGTTAAACCATAGTCACGTTTATCCGTCGCGTAGGTTCGGCTTTATCGGTGATGGGTGGTTCGAGGCAGAGCCGATCGAAAAGTTTACGTACCTACTATCTACTAAAATTGAACGCGATATTCTGAAAAACTAAAGGCCGTTCAGACTCGGTCGTCCAGATTGGGAGTCCGATTCCTTAATTGCGTTGGTATTCCCGATCGTAAGTCCGACGAGGAGAAAGACTCTATTCGGGGTTCGCTGGTTTGTTCTCGAGAAAAAGGAGAACCGATGACGTTAGCGTTTAAAATGCCGCTAAAAATAATGCTCGGAGGATTAGCTGTAGCGCATCTGGTAGTTTACCTCTTTCTTTTTTCCCCCTTCCTTCCCGTGGCTGTCCGCGCTCGTTAATTTCTAACAATTTGTGCCGGCTCGAGATGCGCGAAGATTCAACGCGTGAAAACGTAGGATTCGAGCGGGTTAAGAGTCCGTCTCTTAATTGAACGCTCGAGTTACAGCGGCGAGTCTTCTCCCTGGTGTTCCAATTACAGTAGCGTTAACGATATTTACCATTGTTAGGCTGTACCTCTCCTTCTCTCCGTCCCTCTCTGCCTTCTTCCCTCTTTCAGTGCCGACAGTTTTAGCGGTGTCGCGATAACGCGGTTAATCTGGCGATAATTTCTATTCCTGGTAATCTTAATTACTCGCTATCCCCTGATTTTCCCTTGGCGTCTATTTCCTGTACAACCCCTGTCCGCTGTTTTCAACTTTCCTTCTTCCTCTTTGCGTCATGGAAACGTTCGAAATCCGCCATATTTAAACCTGTTACCTTTCGCGTGTGAATATTGGAATAAAATTTTTTTCAAAATACCTACTCTTGTTCGACATTGGAGCGAAACGAAGAATTCTGGTAAGATTACATGCCGCGATCGCACGTCGAAACCGAAGATATTCGTTTGTTCGAATCGGTCGTTCCAAGGAAAGGGCGGAAACCGAACCGCTGCTGGCTGATCGAGCAACGTGGAAACTTCTGCTTCGCTGTTATGGCTGGTATCACGGCTTCTCGTATACGAACTGAGTCATGGCCTTGCCGCAGGCTGCGCAAACTAGTAATTCGCATACCGTCCTCCTGTAACGAGCCAACCACTCTTTTAATTACTGTTTCTGCTGGTCGTTTTGCTTAGCGGTAGTTGGGTACTTCGAACGAAACGCTAACAGGTTCGTCGGTCCGAAATCTAACAAATCTAGCGGTCGGAAAATGGCATACTATTTATTATTAATCAATCGTTGGGAGTATAAAGTCCTACGAAACGTAAGCGCATCGATTTTTACTTGCTCGGATCCAGTACTCTCCTTTTTTCCCTTTCATCGATTGTCCTCTTGCCTCGATTTTGCTGATTAACGACGCATCTGGGGATCGGATCGGACGATCAACGAACGGCGACAGGATTGGTTGACACGATCGACCATGCGCTTTATCGAGGAACATAGAAACATCGAAACATCGAAACATCGAAACATCGAAACATCGAAACATCGAAACATCGAAGCATCGAAACATCGAAACATCGAAACATCGATGAGCTGATACGTCACGATGCATACGCCTTCCACATTGGACGTTCATTGGCGTAATCGCGGTGATTGTCGGCGATCGCTTTATTACGACGAATTGATTTTGATGTCAACCGATGTCAAACGGTTGGGAATTATCGTCAATTTGTCGCGTCTGTCTTTGGACTGGATCGATCGCGAGAGCGTTATCGGTAGACCGAGAACCAGAAGATCGACCGATCGTTCGGTCTCCCTTGCGATTCGTTGGTTCCGTCGCGTCGTAAGAAGAAGACAGTGGTCGAGGAGATACTCGACGGTACCGACGATCGCGTCCGCGAAAACGCCCTCTCTTTGCTCCGACTCGTAAATCGATTCCTCGACGGGCAAGGAATTCGCTGGCGATCCCGAGAACGGACAGGGTTCGAACGCTTCGTACGAATCGTTGTCTCGGACGAATCCGTCCTGCGGATTTGGTCGAGATTAAGTTGGAGAAACGAACATTAATCTGCCGATTACAGCGGCTTGGGTACCTCCCATTCGCGGTACCGCGTCCGGAACAAGGTTCTCCGTCTTTGGTTATTGCGCAATAGTCGTTCGCGATTCGACCTCTCGACTACCTCCACGATCGCCGTTTCCTTTTCGCTCTTTCTTCCGTGATCGCTCGATCCTCGGATACCTGCTCTACCCAACCTCTGTTCGTCGATACTGATTCATCTCGTTGTCAGATTCCAGTGGCGACCGCGTACAAAATTGGATCGAAAGTTAAGAAGAGCGAACACCTTTGAGAAGATCAGTGACAGATATCTACCGTTCCTTTTCCACGTAATCGAAAATTCCCGACGTTCAACCGTATCTATTCTCTTCTTTTTTCTTTCAATCACCCGCTTCTTGTCCAAAATCTCCATTCGTCGACAACTCGAGTCACGCGTTGTTCGAACAATCGTCCGCACAACCATAGGTTTGGACCAAGTCTTGATCCGAGTATTCTTCGAGCGAGACCCATTTATTCGATACTCGATTTCTTCACGGAATGTTAAGAAAAAATTGTACGAGTAAAATTACGCGATCGTGCCGTTTCGAAACGCAACGAGTAGAAACATCTCCACCCACCAACGATTCAATAATTATGGTATTGTCTCGCACGCTCTACCCTCGACACCCTATCATTATATTTCATCCAAACCTGAATCAACTTCTTATTTCTCGTTGTAGACGCGGAATTTCGATACACCTGCGAATTCGTTTCTTCTTCCTTCTTTCTTGCCCTCTTTCGAATGTTTGTTTTTCCTGGTTCCGTTTCTTAACTATTATCGAGGATGGATATTATATCGAACAATTATAATACCAATTGTCGTCTAATACTGAGAATTACAAGTACGACAACCTTGACCGAACGCTCAGTGATACGTATTTATTTCTATTCGATATCGCAAACGTCTAGTATTTTATAAAAATTCACGATACGTTCACGGATCATCGTTCCACTGTTTTTTCTTACAAATCTAATTACAACTGTTGTACTGTTCCACCACCCCCCCCCCCCCCCAAATTGGAATTACGGACAACGTTAATTTCTTCTTCTTCTTCTTCTCCTCCTTTTTATTATTATTATTATTATTATTATTATTATCTTTTTTTTTTCTTCTTTTCTCGTACGTATACGATTTCAAGTATCGAAAATGAAATAAAAATAAAAGTATGCCATCGAAAGAGGTGTACGATAGTAAGAGAAATAATCAGAATCGAGAAAAAGAGGCAAAGAAAAGACAGTTTAGCAGAATTTTGTCGCAGATTCGTAGAGAAAAGTATCGTCGGAGATTGGTAAACGAATTGATTTGTGTCGCGTTCCTGAACGCACATACCGGTAACGTACTTACATATGCATGTTTTGCACGCGTCACGATGATAACGTTAATTCTTTGCTCAGACTTCGAGCTTGTTTCGATCTAGTCACTTCCTTTACGTAACCGAGCGATTTTAACGAATCGTCTTGCTTTTGACTCATTCGGCATCGAGAAAATCGTAACGTGTCCCTTGCTATTTGTTTCAATACCTTGCTAATTGTTCAACACCGACAAAATCCCGAACCTTCCAATCTTGGAATCTTGGAATCTTGGAATCTTGGAATCTTGGAATCTTGGAATCTTCGAGTCGTCGAAGTCGCGGAAAAGCGCGAGACGACGAAAGCTTCGATTCTCTGTGAGATTGGACGATGTTTGCCGAGGGATAGAAGTCACGAAGCGTCAGCCGTAGTACCAGTTCCCTCGGCACGAACGTTCCTTAAAAATGCCTGTTGTCTCAATTATAGTAATTGCTCGCGGCATGCGAGTAAACTAGCGTTTAAGGCAGAGCTCGTATTTGTCGCGAATTACACGGAACGTTGAAACGAGTCACGATACATTTTCGAGGAAGAGAGAGGAAAAGAGAGGAAAAGAGAGGAAAAGAGAGGAAAAGAGAGGAATAAAGAGGAAAAGAAAGGAATAGGGAGAATACCGATTGCGGAAAATATTCGACACGGATCGATCGATACGTGTTCGGTTTGGTCGAGTTGATTCGAGACCGGTTAAAAGTAAAAAATAAAAAGTCTAAAGTCTAAAGTCAGGAATGGTGAGGTCGCGCGATCGGACAGCTATCGGAGAGCGATCGGTTGACAAGCATCGTCTCGATTTTCGCGGTTCTTGGAATGGTCGGGAGGTGCAGAATTTGTAGGGAAAACCCGACGCGCAGCGTGGATGAGAGAAGAAAAGGAAATTGAATTCCGGTTTCGCGGTCTGAAGTATACACCCGCAAGGGGCTTCCTGTTCGGGGTCTCTGGTTCTCCCTTCGAGTCTTACGGTTACTTACAGACTTACGGACTTATGCTTGGCATAGCCCCCGCGTGCAGGAAGAAGCCAGACATTCTGCAGCCCGCTTCGCGGGCTAATCGCTCTAACGAGATCATATTATATTATTCCGACTTTGCTAATCTTTATTAATCTCATTTCCTTCCGAGGCGCGTGCGTCGCGGTTCTCCTCGACCGTATTGTTTGCCGAAACAAGGCTCGAGAATGCCCGTACGTTTCTTCGCCATTTCATCCCGCGACTGAAAGATCGTCGTCGCGAGCAAGAAATATTTGTAACGAGAAAAGCATTGTCGATCGGTCCCTGTGCGAATAGAAATAGAAATAGAAATAGAAGTAGAAAATAGAACTAGAAAAAAATAAAATAATAATAATAATAATAAAAATAATAAAAATAATAAAAATATACCACTATCGTTCTCGTCAGATTTATTTCTTTTCGAGGGGTGCAGATACACGGGGATAACATTCCTCGATTTCTGAACATCCAACTTTGCAGCAATTTAAGCAACCGATCATATATTTATCAAAATTGATGGAAATATTACTTCCTATCTACGTATAACGAAACCTAATTGACACCAATAGGATTTTAATTGGACGAGTTGAAGCGTAATAAGTAAGCAAACATAAGTACATATATATACGCGACGTTGTGATAGAAGCAAAAAAATGGTATTGTTCTTGTTAAAATGCTAAATATGTTTATCAATAAATAGAGATAACAGATCATACACGTATTGATGGTTAAAAAAAAATCAGGTTTGAAATAGCTTCAACATCTTCTTGCAACGCGTATTTCTAGTTCCGCAGTATCCAAGAATAATATTAGTTATATAAAATAGTTATAAAAATAAAAGTAAAAATAAAAATCGATAATTAAAATTTTCGTTGGTGTCGCGGTCATGAAGATAGTCGTCCCATAGCGCGACAGTGGCAACGATGAGTGGTAGACGAGTAACAGGATCTTGTAAGTTTGAGTTTGGAATTTGAAATTTCGAATTTCGAATTTCGAATTTGGAATTTGGAATTTGGAAGTTGTAAGCGTTACGCGATTATGCACGACTCGCACGCGCGCGTTTATGCGAGTGGCGCCGGTACGTGCGTGGACGCGACTCGTACGCNGTGAAGCATTGGTATAAAAAGTAGAGAATATCAGAGTTGACGATTCGTCGGACGTTTATCCCCGAAACAAGGAATAATCCGATCAACGTTTCTTACGATCGAATCGCTGCTCTTTTTCGCCCGCCGATCAAATAGTCCGAACTTGTCGAAATCCAGTGGATAGGTATTCTATTTGAACGAAGAATAGAAAGGGTAGAAACTGAGCTGTTCGATCGCTTTCGATCGAAGACGAATTAAAAAATGGACGCGATCTAAGATAACGAGCAAGTCCGATCGCGTTTAAAACGATGCTTTTCTTAAAACGGTTAATCGTTTGACAACGTCGAGCGAGATACGAGACACGAGATACGTTCCTTGACCCAGTGTACTGGTACGAACGGTAACTGCGGGTTCTGTTTTTGCTCTGTAAAGCATAGTCGAGGCGAACGGTCGTGTCGCGGTTCGTCATCGAGCAGCGAACTTTTTAAATACTAGGTGAAATTGTGGAACCGGTTCTGCGAGTAGACGCGAACGCCTCTCTAATTAATTTTCTCGTTAATACGCGCCAGTGAATACACACCAGGTCGATTAAAATGGTGCCATTACCGTTTACTCGAAGAACAAAAAGTCCGGCAGAACAGACTCCAACAGATTCTATTATTTTTATTATATTTTTGTTTCGATGGTTGAAACAAGCGAGCGCCGATTCGTGAATACTGCTTAGGTAGAACCGATTCTGTGAAATCGTTTCTAGCGCATAACGGGTCATGCTCGAAGCCGAGAAGCGAAACGATTTAATCGCCGGTCGTCGTTCTATCCCACTTGGGAAGAAGAATTTTCGGACGAGCTGTTTCAATTTGTTCGATCGTTTGGATATGGAGACAACGTGTTTCAAAGTATCGCAAACCTAATCGTGAAACGGAAAAACGAGGCGAACATGAAAAATAGATAAAAGGCGAATCGGACGAAAAAACGGTGAATCGAGGTCTTGGACGAAGCGACCGGCCCTGCGCTCGGTTCCAAGGTTCGCGATCGCCGATGAGAATCGCCGACAACGGCAAGGGGTACTCTCTTTATCTGCGTTCGAACCGTTTCCATACAGAGAATGCTCTGTTGTCACGATATGAATTGCCTTTTGATTGCTTCCAAGTACCAACTGGCTCGGTTGCTCGATCGCTCGGACTGTCCATCGTCGACCCGTCGCGTGATCCACCAAAATTCAAGGATTCCCATCGCACGTGCGTATCGATGATCGAAAAGTCGACTTTCCTTCGACGTAACTCGTTTGGAATCGAAACACTTTGCAGATCTAACGGGTTATCGGATTCATAGGTACGCGAAAATTTGATTGGGCGTGAAATTTCTATGACGTCGCGTAGAAAAAAAATAGAAAAAAGGAAAGAAGAAAGATGAAAAGTAGATGGGATACATTACGAATACGCGGGTATACGCGGATCGAGACTCCTAAGCGGAAAAGGGCGGAAGACTAGAGAGACGGATGACACGGCCGGACGCGATTCGATTTAACGAGCAACGCGTGGAGGTGGCGCGTGACAGATAGACAGGAGCACGGTCGCGTGCACGCTAAACAGGTTAAAGGGTGATTCGATCAACCGCTTCGACGTTACTTCTTCGAGTGCACGCGCGATACTCTGAAAAACATGCTGCGGAACGATCGATCATAGTCGACACTGCGCATACTTGGTTCGCAGATGTCGGTGAGAACAATCGAGATCGGCGTCGAGATCGCAAAGATTCTATCGTAATCGTAGTCGTAGTCGTAGTCTTAGTCGTAGTCGTAGTCGTAGTCGTAGTCGTAGTCGTAGCCGTAGTCGTAGTCGTAGTCATTTCACCAGAATTTATCTCGTTTCCTTTCCCGCTAATCGTTCGGTTCAGCTCGACCTGCTCGTTTGGTCGATTCGGCCGGTGTGTCGTTCGACCGTTCGTCGTCAGCTGTAGAGCGATCGCGAACAACCTTGTCGCAAATGTAACGAGAGAAAAGAAAGGAAAGAGGAGAGAGATTTTAATTTGTAACTTTGCCTCTTTTTAGGATGCAAAAGCTTCTTCAAGAGAAGCGTCAGGAGAAACCTAACTTACTCGTGTCGAGGAAATAGGAACTGTCCCATCGACCAACACCATAGGAATCAGTGCCAGTTTTGTCGATTGAAAAAGTGCCTGAAGATGGGCATGCGCCGGGAAGGTACGTACCGAATGATTTCGATCGCATCTCGATCCAATTGACTCGCTCCCTTTGGAAGCGATCGAGAGAATTTTGCCGAAGCGACGGTCGCGTTAAAATAGAGCAATGGTTAGGAGTCGCGCGCAGAGCCGTACAGCACCGTCCGGGTCCGTAAGATCAAAGTTCAACGAGGCGGAAACGCTTCTATTTATTTGGTACAGATTCCCAAGGCATCCAACGGACTCGAACGGACTCGAACGGACTCGAGCGACCGCGCGAGTACTCGAGCATCCTTGGAACTTGTCGCGGTAACGCGGGACAAGTGCGCGTATTTATATCCGGACGCGTTCTCGATTCGGTCGCGCTCGAGTTCTTCGCCGTCTGTTTTCGGACAGAGCGTCGATAGTCGATACCGATCTCTTCGTTGTCGCCCCTTTCTTTCGAGCGAATCGTCGCGGCCCTATCGTCCAAGTTCTCAACGCTCTATTTTCTTTCTCGCTACTTTCAAACTTGTGTTCGCGCGTGTTGCGCGAATTGAAGAGAGGCACGCGGATCGGGCTGCGTTCACGCGCGGGTGTTCCTGTGCACGTCGAAACGCTAGATCGCGGCTGCGATCACGAAAACCCCGGAAAGGTTCCCACGCCTCTCCCTTCCGAGATTCTTTCTTCTTCTTCTCCCGAACTTGCCTGTTCGAGCCACGATAACATCTGACCTTGTTAGAGCACGCACGAACGAGCTGGTCACCGACGCGGACGGACCAGGTGTACTTATTTTCCTGGACGCGTTCGTTCCATCTTCCGTCGCCATTCTAAACGACATCGCGTCCCGTTGGGACACCGATTCTGCCAATTTTCCGTTTTCGACTCACCAAACTCGGCCAATCGTTCCACGATTTCTCGCGTCTCTTTTTTTTTCGTCCTTCTCGTGCATTCGCGTTATACCAACTCCTCTCGCCAACAGATACCATCTGACCTTGTTCAAGGCGTACGTAAGCGAGACGGTCATCGACACGAACGGTCAGGGAGCGCGGTACGAAGAAGCTTCGCAGACCTAGGAGACCTACGCGATCGGTTTGCGATTATACCGATTGCCTGACTCTAATTTTTTGGAATATTCCCGATGGAAAATCTCTAAATGTTCCATTTGTCTTTTTCAACGCAAACGTCGAGTTTGGTAAAGAATATCTCGCATCGGGCAACCTACTCGACGAGGACCTTGAACCGTGCGCGATCGAGGTAGCGCTCGCGAACGTAGTCGTTGGCGGATAGTCGACCGAGAAGCTTCGTCGCGTTGTTCCCACGAGAAAGCGACCCGAGTTTTCTGCCCTGTCGCGGTAACGTCCGCTCATTATTCGGGATGATGCCTCGACTTTTGATAATAATTCGAAACGTTCGCTGGTTCGTTCGCTCCCTCGTTCGCAGAGCACGCAATTCACCGCATACTTCGACGACGTTTCTTCTATCTCGTGAGTTTTCGCGAGCAATGCCAAGAAACGGAGAGACGGAGAAGCGATGGTTAAACGAGCGAGGAAGAGCCGAGAGGAAAGGAGACGCTCGTTGCGAACGGTTCGAGGTAAGGAAGCGAGAGAATATGAAGGCTAATCGTAAGAGTGGGATCGAAAGAACGACGAGAGTCGTCGATCCCGAGGAAGAAAGCTCGTTCGCGAAACGCGTTGACGGTAGACATTCTAGGGTTAGCGGAAATATGAACAGCGACGATGAGGACCAGTCAAGATTGGAGAACGTGGACGCGACCGCGAATGAAGAGGAAAAAGAAAACGCGAGCGGAGAAGGAGCCAAAGGACGGAATGGAGCGGAGAAGAGTTAACGGCGAGAAAGCTGTGCGCGGCACAGGCTCTTTCGAGCAACGAAGCGAGGCAAGGCAAGGCAAGGCAAGGCAAGGCAAGGCAAGGCAAGGCAAGGCAAAGGCAAAGGCAAAGGCAAAGCAAGGCATGGCGGCGAGAAGCGAGACACGGCGAAACGGGGCGAGGTAGGGGGCTAGAAGAGGTTGCGGCCTGGGGGCGCCGAGGGGGGTGGCGGGCGTAACGGGGTTCGACGGGGCGCAGAGGGGAGTCGGTGGTCCGAGGTCAGCGGGGTGCATGACCTTACCTCGGGGGCCCCTTCCTTCCGTGGGGCCCCCGAGGCAGACAGGATGCGCTCAAGATTACCCCGCAGATACTGTCCGCGATGATTACAGAAATCTAGGAAGCCGCTCAATTTAATTAACCCTTAATTGCGACTGGCCGAGAAGAAGGTACGTTCGGTGGAACTGTCTACCAGGGTCTACCGTCGTCGTCCCGCGGGAGCCTCGAAGAGTATACCTCGTCCTCGCGTGTCTCGATATCGTCTTACTCGTTATCGCGGAAAATTCTTAACCTGCCTGGGGTCTCGAAAACCGCGACTCTGGCAGCCTCCCTTTCCGACCCCGCTTCAACCGTAAACTCCATCCCTCCGATCTCTCGAATCTTCTCCATCCGATACCTTGTCCTTTTTAAACGCATCCTCGTAACGAAGAAAAAAATAGATTTATCCAAGATCCTCGACCTTTTTAACGCGTTACGTTTCTCCTTTGGCGATAATGCCGCTTTTCGAATACCGGTTAAAGTCGAGCCAAGAGTTTAGTAGGTACGTACCTAGAATCCTTGACGCGAGAATACGGGATCGTCGATGGAACGATCGATTAAACGGCAAACGTAATTACGTGCAACGATAGGAGCAGAATCGGTGCTATTAGGAAATTCTCGATAGAAGCCGATATATCTGGGGGATGACTCGCGTATAGGAAGAGATACGGAGTTGGCTATAGGTTAGAGACGCCGGTGTGCCAAGGTAGATTTCACTTATCTCTCAGCGTCGAAGCATGCTGCGCGGCATGCCGATGCAACGACGATGGCCATTATGGCCGCATTAACTGAAATTAGACATTGTTTCCCTTGCCGGGCTGGAACGATGCAACAATGGGAGGACGACGAAGGCGGATAGTCGAGCTGCTCGAACGAACGTTCGGGGCAAACCAAAACGATGAAAGGAAGGAAAGGAGGAGGATGATACGAAAAGGTTCGATAGTAACCGAGACGAAGCGAGATGGAAAAAATTACGCGAGGCTAACACACGGTTGAGGGGGTGAGGAGCGGAGAGGGCCAGGGGGCGAGCAAGCTCTACTCTTTTACCTCCTAGCGTTTCTTTTTCGTCTTGTACGTTGACTCTCTCTCTCTCTCTCTTGCTCTCTCTCTCTCTCTCTTTCTCTTTCTCTTTCTCTTTCTTTTTCTCTTTCTCTACTTTCCTTCCTGTCCTCGATGTCTACCTTTCTCCCCAGTGTGCGCCAAGAGAAGAGATTGCCGATATTACGGCAGGGTCAAGATCGTGACTTTAATCAATTAGCGAGGTTTCTCGGACCCGGGAAATGATTAGTAATCCGACTGGCGGTCGATTCTTGATTCTCCGCGCACGACGAAGAGATTCTTCTTCGGCCGGCCCTGCGATATCTCCGGTGCTCGAGCTCGCGTACGAAACCTCGGCTCGATAACGTCGGATAAAGTCTCGTCCCCAGGGAGGTTCCGAACGAAAAACTAGCCAGTTCGTTGGCTATCGAGTAGAGTTTGATAAATGCTAGCATTCCTAACATTTTTCTTGGACGAATCACGTCGGTATCTTGCACCGAGACGTTGGATATTGGTCGTAAAAGATGAGAGTTTATCTATAAACGACACCTAATCGTATCGACTCGGTCATTACGTTTCAACGCTCGACGAGCTCAACGTTGGCGATCGAACGGAAACATCGTCTCGCGACGCGAATGAGAAGCGAATCTCGATGCACGAGCAAGAATGCGTATCGTATCGAGAAAAGTAGCGGTAACTCTCGAAGATGGTCGACGAAATAGTTGGGTGAACGAGAACGCCAACTCGGAGCGTCGTTTGGTTGCGCGCGAGCACCAACGACGAATCGATCCCCGCGGTTTCCCGAGGCTACGATTCCGACCAACGCTGCCCACCGTTTCCGTAAACGCCGACGGTTTTGACGGCCGTCCGAGCCGGTGACGGTTACGATTAATAACGACCAACCGTTCCGTCGAGGTGTCCTTTTTCTCCAAACTATCGCGTTCCTGTTTGCCACGCGAGTTTCGTCCTTCTTCTCGATCCACTTTTCGTTTCTCTTCTTCGACTCGGGAATTTTCCGCGACAATCGATTCGCGCTGACCTCTTTGAACAAGGATGGTCGAGAAGCGTGCACAGGGATGCGATTTTAGAACGAGGAAAACGATCGGCTCGCCAAGTCGAGAAGCTGTTGCTGCGAACCGAAGCAAAGTATTGGTCTGGCCGTATTTACCCGCATAATCTCTTTCCGAGCATTAAAATACAAAGTAGACGCATTACCATGACAAAACTGTCGTCGGGTCAAGAGTACCTGACACCGTTCGTGGGGAATCGCGATCGGAACTCGGGCTCGTTATGCATATTCAGAACGGTGCAAGGTCCACACCGGTGCCGCGTATTATCCTTTGTTCGTTCCCCCCTGCTCGACATCTAGGGAAATTTTCCTTTCGGTTCGCGCTTCGTATTCTTCCCCTACCTTTGCCTTCCTGTTGCTGCGACAACTTTTATTCTCGGCAATGCTCGGTCACGTGCAACTCGTTCGAGTTACGTTTCATTTGCATCGCGGTAACCTATCGTTCAACCATTTTAGACGAATTTTTGTACCGTCGTTGACCCTCGATTCGATCAGGCAAGCGTTTATTTAGGATTGGTTCGATACGTGGTAACGGAAGAGCATGGTTCTCTTTTCCGAGGAGAGGAACGCAAACGCGTTCGCGTTTGCGTCCGGCTTCGAGCGAGGAGAAACGACCTTCGAGACCAGCAGAGCTCTCGCACGATCAGAATGTGAAAGTTCACTCGGAAAAGGCGGTCAACGCTACGTTACTCGGCTTTGCGCGCAACGACCGACACGCTTGTTCTCTGCTCTATACGCTCATCATCTCTCTTTCTCTCTCTCTCTCTCTCTCACTCTCTCTCTCTCTCTCTCTATATATATATATATATACGTATCTTTGTCGATTAGAACAGAGACCTCGGAATAGTTCATTTTTCGTTTCGTGCACGTATCGTAAGATATATCGATAAGCGTATTTCACGGATCGTATGTGAAAAGCGTACGTCGCGATAAGGATACGAGCAAGACAAGTCGGAGAGAGAAGAAGCGAAGAACGATAGAGGCGATCGCGAACTGGAAAAAGAGCTCGATGCAAATATCAACAGCCGTTAACTCGCAAAACTCACCTGCCTTGCTCTGCGAACCAGTCCTCGACAGACGTGGGCAGATACTCGTCTTACCCATACAAGTACGATACCTCCGAGAACGTTCCAATCAGAATTCGTAGACGAATCGTGTCAAAAACCTATCGACGGATAGGTTTTATCAATGTTTCCATAACATCTCCAGTACCTTTCGAATTCTTTCGTTATTCGAATGATTTGGTCTGAAATACCTCGATGATAAACGAATAAGAAATAGATAATTGAATAAAAAATACAAGTGAAACAAGATACAGCGCTTCGATATTCTCGACCGTTTGGTAGAAGAAGCAATGGGACTTGATAGCAAAACGCATGTTTGTTTCGATTAAATCTCGAAGCATCGAGGATTTCCGAGGATCGCGAGGAAAACGAAGGAAATAGAATCGTAGAGTGTCATTGTCCGAAAGTAAGTCGCATCGAGTACGACAGGAGACAACGCGACGCGACGAGACGAGACGAGACGAGACCTAGCCTGGTCTTTAGAGAGGGGCGATTTGAAAGACAGTAGGTCAAAAGAGCGTTCCGTTGGCCCCGAACCGGAACGAAAGAAGGACATCGTTGGAAAAAATTCTTTCGTCGAGAGACTCCCACGCGATCGCGCGCGTTCCTCTTCCTTGGGGCGATTCGAGGGTCGGCCGCGAATCTCGAAACGCGAACGCAAACGCAAACGCAAACGTAAACGAACACGAACACGAACACGAACACCGCGCACGATCGTTTTCCCAAGAACGTGGAGCGGAACGAAACGTCGCAAACTCGACGCGAGAAAGGTGTTCCTTCTAGAGCGTGTTGCCCGTTTCGTTGTCAAACACCGCGATCTCTTCGAATCTTGGCCTACGCTTTGCGACACGCGCCGTCTTTGATCGATGTAAAAATTGCAATTACTCCCCGGAAGAACGTGCCTTCTTCGA
This sequence comes from Ctenoplectra terminalis, assembly GCA_019453375.1. Taxonomy (NCBI): domain Eukaryota; kingdom Metazoa; phylum Arthropoda; class Insecta; order Hymenoptera; family Apidae; genus Ctenoplectra; species Ctenoplectra terminalis. The sequence continues at coordinate 92,259 of SMSQ01018491.1, forward strand.
AAGAAATACGATCCCGATGGAACAGTAGGATTCGATGCGTGGATCGAGCGATCGACGAGACGACTTTCGTAGAAGGACCGACCGACGATTTTCGCGTTCAACGCGTATTTCGCGCACGCGAACCACCGAGCAGACCGCACGATCTACCAAGATAACCGTCGAAAGCTAAACTCTGGACTGTTCTCTGGAAAGCTAAGCTCTCCTCTGAAAGAAGAGGGAAGGAAAGGAAAGGAAGAAAGCAAATATTAATAATGCAGAGCGTATGCGATTCTCGAGCAGTTCCACCCACCCTCCTCCCCCTAGCTTGCATCTCTTTCTCGAGACACGCCCGATACCGACGAGTCGCTTCCCTTTTCGATCTCCTACCCGAACGAGTTCTTATTCCGTTCCGTTTCGTCTTCTCTCGTTCCTCCTCTCGTTCGTCGTATACCTTCCTCGCAAGTTTAATGTTGCTCGCATAACGTAAGTCCATACCGTCGAGTAGCATGCGAGCGGAGGCCTCGCCGCGAGCAGACACCGTGGGAATGTTAGGCGGGCCCACTGGCCGTGTGCGCTGCCCTCTCTCTCTTTTCTCTCTTCTCTCTTTCTTTCTTCTACCTTAACCTCTTCTCCTATCCATCCTCCTTTTCTCCTTCATTCTTCCTTCTTCTTTTCTTTCCATTCCTTTTCCTATAAATGAACACAGCCCCTTATAACTCTGCCCCGTCCTTTCCCTTTCGAATCATCCGTGTTCGTTTTATTCGTATCTCTGCGATTAGCGTCACTTTCGAATAGCCTATGCTTCTGTCACGTTCACGAATCTACGTAGATCACAAGTACTCGAAAGGTTCAAAACGAGTTTGTCCAAAGTCCGAACTCACGGTTAGGAGCATCGTTAGAAGGAGCGCTCGGTGATCGAGGAAAGTTTGGCCAGCGATAAACGCTCCTATCGAAGCGGTTAACGAGCGTTCTACTCGCATACGCTTGGACTTGATGGTAAAACGATCGATACAGGTGCGCGTAAAGTTATAAGCAAACGCGGACGAACGAAGAGGCTGCGCTGCGGAGAACGCGAATAGCGTGAATCGTGTGAATCGCTTGAATCGCGCGAATCGCTTGAATCGCGTGAATCGCGTGAATCGCGTGAATCGATCGATGTGTCGGGATAGAGAAGAGGAACTTGTAGGTTTGCGCGGGCGGCTAAAGCTGATGCAGCGTCGAATCAACCGCGGCAGGATAATGGGCAGGCCAGTCGGGGAAAGGGCGTTTGGGATACGGCGCATCGTTCGTTCTGGTTGTTCGTAACTGTGCACGATCCCAGCTGAAAGACGGCCGATCGCACACGCGCGCAGCTAGGGTAGTCGCCAACGGAGCAAGTCGGTAACCTTCTTTCCGGCGAAATTATCATAATGACTCGGAACAGAAGCATGGCCCGAAGCGACCTCCGCTCGCTCGAAAACCGCCCGTACGATACATAACCGGCATCTTCCGCGAGAAAGGGTCTAACAGACGACTCTCGAGAGCGACGGATGTAAACGCGTGTGCTTGCTCGAAACCGCTTCGACTGCCCTACCAGCCCAACGTCGACTATACACACGCTTCTATATCTCTCGCACGGTAATTACGTGACGTATTAATACCAGTTATTCCGCGTCGACTGGTTCTCTGCCCGTCTCGATCCGCAGGTGTATTTGGGATCCCACTCTCTCCTACTCTCTATCACTCTCTTACTCCTTTTCTTCTATCCTTCTATCCTCTTCTATCCTCTTACTCCTTACTACCATCTTCTACATCTCCTTCTCTCTTTCTCTTTTTCTCTCTCACTCTCGCTTTCTTACTCTTCATCTTTCGCTGTCTTTTGCCTTTTTTACATCCTTCTTTTTTCTCTACGATCATGCTCTATTGCTGAGATTTAGTTTCGCGACACTGTCACATTCTCCCGCAAAAGTACGCGGCTTAATGGGATACGTTTAGCGACTCGTCGAGTAAACTTACGCATCGTGTTCAAGGAACGTGAAATATTGTAGAATTCTTAATCGGTTGACCGTATTAAAAAAAGAAAAAAAGAAAAAAAGAAAAAAAACGAAGCATGACCGAGAATTTCGTTTGGGTATCGAAAAAACTTTAGTTGAGAGTCGTACGGTATCGTCTCAAATCGAACGTCTAAAGCCGTACGAACAGAGGAGAGGGACAGGGAAAGAAAAAAAATAAGAAACAAAGTGAGAGAGAGAGAGCATTGAGAAGGAACGAAAGATCGAAATTGGAAAAAGCAAAGGTGCGCTAGACGAGCGTAACCTCTCGATGTGTTGGCTGGTCTTGGTAACGGGACGACGATACGGAAATCTTAATGGCATCGACTCGCGGCACTTCTCACCGGCCGCCTACTCTCTGCCTTGCCACCTTCGAGCCGGAACTACTGCCCGAGGGAACGAGCACCCGCTTATTAACCGCGTAAAAATCACTCCACACGATACGCGCTTCTTTCTCCTTCCTTCGATCTAGCTCTCTTTTTTCGATCGTTTCTTTTATCCCCTCCTATTTCTTACCTTTTGACTTGCTTTACACGCGACGATACGCGGTTCATCTTCGATTTAAAGCGCGTTGAGAAAACGCGGCTCGTTTGTTCGACCATTCTCGATCAGCGAACAATTATTTTCCAACGAAAAATTGTGTCGCGCGCTTTTATAATTGACGATACCATCTACTTCGAAAGTCGTAACATCCCGGAAGGAAGCAAATTTGAATCTTCGAGCAGAATCGCATCCGTGAATGAAAAAGGAATGAAAAAAGGAGAAGGAAGAAAGAGCGAGTCAAGGAGAATGTGGTGAAGAGACACTGTTATATAGACAAAGGGAGATAGAGAAAACAGATATGTAAGAAGCTGCTTCGCATCGTTAGGTCGTTTGGTTGCTGGACCGTCAGAGGATTTTACGTGGATGTTTATTTATCGTCGGAGGCTGTACGCGGAGAATTAATACTGGCCTATATAATCTGTATTTGGAATAATTACCTTGCAAACGCTAATGGATCTTCTGTTCGATCGGTTCGATCGGTTCGATCGGTTCGATCGAGTCGGAACGTAAAATGGAACGAAATTCCAAGGAATCGTATCGTAGACGGATAAACGAGTGGACGAGAAAATTACTTTCTTTGAATCTGGGTCAAGCGTGTTGGCTCGTAGCAAAAACGAGCCTTGTATACGAAGAATCCGAAAAGTAATTGAAGAAATTTCAGGCTTCCTCTCGAACGAAAGAGACGAACCGGTGCAAATGTTGTTAGGAAGCTTCGCTTACCTTGGTTCTCAAGAAAGAAACGTTGAATCGAGAAATTTAAAAGTGATACAACTATATGATTACCGGAGACGCTGCGATCGAGGCTCGAATCGGAAATTTACGAAACGAAGATAGATTCGCGAGAACGACAGGCAGGTACCGTTATCGATATTTCCCCTCGTCGACAGGAGGCAAAACTTGGAGAGGAGAGAAGTTTGCGGCCGAAGACGTTTCACCGATGCGAATCGACTTTCGTCCTCGTCTTGCCTCTACTCGCGTATTCCACTTTGAAGGATTCGCGCGATCGAACACGTTCACCGACCGTTCGCGGAAAAAACAAAAACGCTATAAATGCGAGCAAGGAAACAGAACGCAAGAACGTTGGTTCTTTTTTTCTCTTTTTTTTCTCTTTTTTTTCAGAATAAGAAAACGTGTTCCAACTATTCGTACCCTTTATTCGATGCGTTGACACGACGATACAGACCCGATGGCCCAATGACCTCGTGACAGTGTTCTCGTAGGTCGTTACCATCACTTTCCTTTCAAACGACTTACGTTTCATCGGTTCCTCATTTTTACCGCTTTCATTTGGAATTGTTGCGACGAATCGTATCAACGATATTCCTGCTTAAAGAAGCTACGTACTATTGAGACTGAGACACAGATTATTTAACGATAAGACGCGGACAAGCGTGACTCGATCGGGTCAGATCGATGCGACCGATACGATCGATACAATTACGCGACAGAATCGTCGTATTTGTTGCAAGCGGACACGATTTCGAAGAGCGTGTTCGTCCAATGTCCGATGTCCAACAGATTCTTCGAGATGTTGGCTAAAGTTCGCGGTGCGTTCTTAGAAAGTTGAAGAACTCGATAGACCGTTTAAGCATAATACGCAAAGTAAACGTAGGGTCGTTTGTGCCGATTGTACGATTCGAGCGATTAAGCTTCGATCGAGACGCAAAAGACGCGAGACTGTATGGTTGAATCGCGTGAAAATTTCTAAGCCATACGTCATGGTCGGTAATGAAATTTCTTTCCGCGTGCGCGCGCGCCTCTGCGATCGTCTTAATCAACGCGCTGTCGCTGCGAACGAAAAAAAAAAAAAAAAAATTAGCATTTTAAATCACGCGCTCCGCGGGTGCGCTTACTCTCCTTTTTCTTCTAACCGGCTCTCATCCCTTCCATCCGTCTCCTCTCGGCCGTCTTCGTCCTCGTAGATATCCCTCTCGCTCTCTCGCTCTCTCGCTCTCTCGCTCTCTCCTTTCCGACTCGACGTCATCCTTGTAATTCGTTTATTATCGAACACGTACGGAAGATTGATCGTCGTTTCTCGATGTTTATAATTATTTTGAACCAAGACCGCCGCTCATCGTGCGTCGCGGCCGAGAGACGGATATTCTTCTCAAATACGGACGCCGCGTGAACGCGCATCGAACGAGGAAGGTGATCGACTCTCTCTCTTTTCTCTTCCTCTTCTCCTTCTCTTCATCTTCGTCTTATTTCACTGTCCTTAACCCATCCTTTCCCTGCCCCTCTCGACCCCCTCTCGACCCCCTCTCGTGCCCCCTCTGGCCTGAGCGCTGACCGTTCTCCGTTGAACCGTGCGCGTTACCATCATCAATCCACGTCCAACAATTTCTCTATGCCTGTGAGTCGCTCAGCTTCTCGCGGGACGCGTTGCTTTTAGATTTCGTCCGTTCTTTAAAAGCGCCTTCGATTTCATCCAGATCATGGATACTTAATCGATTTCGCGCCAATTTCACGAGCCACCATATCGAATTGTTCGCGATCCACTGGTAAATATGACGCCTTTCGAAACAACGAGGGGAAGAGAGAGAGAGAGAGTGAGCGAGGGAGGGGGGATTACTTGAACGCAACGATGAATTTTCTCCAACTATCGGGTCGCGACAGCGTTGAAACGTGAAAAAATTCCTTGGTCGCCCGATCGACGCGGACTTTGGTACGCAACAAGTATCTCTGCCGTTCCGATAACTTTATCGGACCGTTGCCGAGGCGTTTTTTTCCGAGAGCGCCCGCGTCGGTTCTGTTCTTCCGTTGAGTCGCGATCGTGGCGAACCGAACGACCGACCAACGACCGAATCGCATAGTTCGCCTCTGTACCGATGCGAACGTTCAACATCCGTGTATTTCCGCGACGCGTTTGAAACGATCCAACGTTCTCGATAATCTAAACGCCACGGTTTCTGCCCTTTTCTTCGACCTTCCATTTGGGAACAAAAAATTTTCACTTTCGATAAAGCGGATGGATAATCGCGTCTGTTCACAGCAATCGCCTGACCTATGACCCCTGCCACGCCGCGAGAAATTACGAGTCGTTGTCGCGAACCGAAGAATTAGGCGCGACGATCTACTCGCTGCGAGATAGTAGCCGATTCTAGCGTTATCCCTCTTGTTCGAGGTAATTTTCCTTTACATTTTTCATTTTTCATTTTTCATTTTTCATTTTTCATTTTTCATTTTTCATTTTTCGTTTACTCGTCGTCAACGAGAAACAGAATATTCCCGCTTTATTCTTACTTTCTTTCCTCTTTTTTTCTTTTCTTTTTTTACACGCTTTGCGTTTCTTCTTTCAGTAGTGGTAGAGCTGATTCTAAACGTGGCGTTTTAATTTTCCGGGAATTCTTTGCCGCTCGAGCGAGCCACGAAACGAGCATCCGTGTCCGGGCCGGTTGGTGGAATGCGCGCAAAGGTTGCGAACTCTCCGTGCATCCAATTATAAGAGACAACCAATCGGTGCACGAAGTAACAAAATATTGCTGTTTCGCATACTTAACTGTAACGATTTTAGACTCAACTGTAACATTTTTCCACGTGAAATAGAAGAGAAGCTTTGTTTCGTCGAATGTCGATGCAAAAAATTGCAAAAATCACTGGTTCTATAGCGTGCGAATGGCGAGGTCTGTCTAGAACCCGTAAACGATGTCTCAAACGGCTGTGGACTTTTTTTTTCCTTTTTTTTTTTTGTTTTGTTTTTTAGTCGACGGGTAAAGAAAAGTGGCGAGAAAAAGAAAGAAACAGGAGGAACAGGGAAAGATAGAAGAGACAGTGTTCGTTAGCCACGGGGAGGAGGTTGGAATTCAGGCGGTACGCAGCGGGGTGTCGTTTCTCGTCGAGTCTCGAAAGAAAAAGAAAGACGGAGTAACGAAGAACGGATAGCGAGAGAGCATGGAAGGCCGACGTAGAGACAATTCTGCGTACACGAGTAATACATCCGTATACGTACCATGTGTATGTACACCATGGGAGATACTCTTCCTATCTCCGGGTTTCGTTATTTTCTTCTGGTATCTTAGGAACGGTGTTGGAAAGACTTGGCGTAACGCGACGCAAAGATAGCTCCTTGGTCGATATCACCGACACGTTCTAGTCCGTTGGATCGCTCCCGTCCATTTGTTTATCCTTGGCGATCCACGATGCTCGCAAAGGATACGGTTCTTAAAGAAATATAGTTCTTCTACTCCCCTCGGCTCGAACGTTTGTCTTTGCACAATATTTGCAGGTTCTTGGCAAATGGTGCATTTATACCAACTCTGTCCCATCGAAGAACGGGTTAGTTGGGACAAACGCAACGTTCGTCGTACACGATGCGCGTTACTCTTGCCGGTGTTTCGCGTAGCACCGGTGACATTTGTCCGTTTAGAGTCTAAGCGGTGGCCGACGACGAAGCTCGTCGAAAAGGCGGTAAACGAAGCGGTATCGTTACGACGTATACTTACTATTGGTTCGCGATGCTCGATCGCGGAACAGATTCGTTGAAATATTTAGCTACGATATTGGGGATACCGGAAACGGTTCGCCGTAAAACGCACGTATCGGCAACGTTCGCAACAAAGAGGGGCGAGTGCGAGAAAGAAGAAGGGAAATGATCGATTGATGTAGTTTGTTTGTCTGTTGCAGCCGTACAAAGAGGTCGAGTGCCACCATCGCAACCATCGCTGCCAGGTTTACCCGGACAATTCGCCCTGACGAACGGCGATGCGGTCGCGTGTGCCAGCCTGAACGGTCATTCTTACCTCTCCTCGTACATAAGTTTGCTGCTGAGGGCGGAACCGTATCCGACCTCGCGATACGGTCAGTGCATGCAACCGAACAACATCATGGGAATCGACAACATCTGCGAGCTCGCGGCAAGATTGCTGTTCTCGGCTGTCGAGTGGGCCAGAAACATCCCGTTCTTCCCGGACCTTCAAGTGACGGACCAGGTTGCCCTGCTCAGGCTAGTTTGGAGCGAGTTGTTCGTACTAAACGCGAGTCAGTGCTCGATGCCTCTCCACGTGGCACCGTTGCTCGCGGCAGCCGGTCTTCACGCTTCCCCCATGGCTGCGGATCGCGTCGTCGCCTTTATGGATCACATCAGGATCTTTCAGGAACAAGTGGAAAAACTGAAGGCCCTGCACGTCGATTCCGCGGAATACAGTTGTCTCAAGGCCATCGTTCTCTTCACCACAGGTAAATGCGATCGCCCCTTTTTCTCTTCTCTTCGATTCGATTCGATTCGATTCGATTCGATTGGAATTTATAAAATGGGACAGCTCGACCAAGCCAAATCCATGAAAATTGGTTCGGACATATGCGTCCAAAGACGCTCGAGTAGGAGAAATGACCACCATGACGATGCATTGTACGTAGATACCTATGTACTATACCTGCCGGATAGGCCGTCCTTCTCGTAACTGGCGTGGCATACCGTGCGCGCGACGATGCTATCGGCATGGAGGACGGGGTTATACCGACACGATGCATACCGCGACTCGTGGTCGATCCTCGACGAGCTTAGAGAAGCTTAGAAAGGGGACAATACTCGACGCGACGTGGTTCCGCGCGTGGTGGCAGAGCCGCCGGAAGAAGTCCGATCGCGACGGTCTCTTGACGCGCCACGCCGCTCGTTCGTAGCTTCGTCTAATCGACGCTAACAGATGTTATCGCGGCTACGACTGTCATCCAAACCACGATCCCTGTTCTAGCCAGAGACGAGATTCGTCGACGTACCAAACACAATGCGCGATCGTCATCGAACCGCGGAGACAATGCTCGCGTTTCTACTTCCCTTCGCGTATCGCTCTCCCTATCCTTTTCTTCATCTCTCTCTCTCTTTCTCTCTCTCTCTCTCTCTCTCTCTCTCTACCTTTCTCTCTTTCTCTCTTTCCGTTTAGGCGTACCATCTATTTTACTCGATACATCTTCCTCGAAGCGTTTGCTGCCGATGGTCGGCTCGAGTTGCCGAGCTGTTTGACGCGACGCGCGAATCTACGTATCTGCCGCGTCGTAAAACCGTTTAACGATCATTACGATAATGTTTCGGAAAATGTAAGATTTTGTAGAATCGTTATCCGCTTACGATGCGACGAGTAAACGCGTCGAAATAACCGTTGCCGCCGTCATCCTTGTTCCGTCGTTACGTTAATCGCTTCCGTTGCGTCCATTCTCGTTCATTCGCGTTCAATGGCAACTGTGTCTCTTCCGAGTTAAGGTTCGCGAAAAATATCTAGAGATCCGTCTACTCTCGCTCGTTTCCCGTCCCTCGAAGAATCACGAGAAGTGTTTGCGCACTGTCGTCGATGCGATCCTCTAAGGATATTGTATATTTACGTTCGTAACATCGTCGAATCGTCCCGTGTTTTTTTCGCGACGAACGTTTCGAGCTGTTTCGTCGCAAAACGGAACTCGAGCGAAGCACGACCGACCGACGCGACGCATCGCACCGCACCGCACCGCATTCGATGAACCCCGATGGACCCCGATGGATCTGCGGTGGGTGGCCGAACAGGCGTATACGCGAACGATCGAGGAAGAGAGCGAGAAAGCGAGGGAACGAACGCGCGCGTGATCAGGTTTTAGGGGGAGCACGAGGTTAGCCCATGCTAAACCGTCTACTCGGTGTAGATACGAGACAAGCGGCTATTTATTTTCGTGCTATATGGCCGCGCTTAGCTCGGTTTAGCTTATGCTAATGTCCCGTTTCTCGAGCTTTCCCCTCTCATCCCTGCGTGCTCGTGCTGCCCTCTTTTTTTTTCTTTTTTTTTCTTTTCTTTTCCTTCGCCACGGAGGACCCGCTTCTTCTCGTTTCCCCATTCTGGCTCTTCTTTTTTTTTTCTTTTTTTTTCTTTTTTTTTTTTTTTTTCTTCGGGGACCATGCGTGGATCCCTTTGCGGTTCCTGGCACGCGGGACCCTCGGAACTCTGTCACCCCTCGCCCTCCCCCCGTCGGTGGCCCTGGCTTTGGAGCTCGAAGATCTCGCGAGATACGCAAGACTCGACGCTCGACTGGAGTTGTTGCGTAACAGAAAGCAAATCTCGTCCGTCTCGAGCGGGATGGTATCGCGATTCGCGTTTGGTGCAAACGCTTTGCATTCCCGACCGAGCTGGTAAAAAGGTTCGCAGAATTGGTCGCGCGTTGCGCTCGGTCGTGCCTCGTCTTTTGTTCATCTTCGGGAAGTGAATATATTTTTTTTTTCCCCGAAAAGTGAAATGCTTTCTCGCTCTTGATCGAAACGCGGCGTCAACGAGTGACTCGCGATAGATATTTGAAAGAGCAGCGAATCTTTTTTCAGCGCTTCTCGTAACCGTGGTTCACGCGTCTAATTGTTGGAATAAAACGGTGGAACGAGGACACGACGCATAAAGTAGGTACGTTTAGCTGGCTAGATCGGCCGTTGCAGTGGTTCGGCTTTCTCTTATGCATACTCGGTGACGCGACAAGATTCAACGCGCATATCGTTCTCGAATCTCGATTATCCGTTTTGATTTCGGCGAATCGAAAAGCTCGGCTCGATGTTTGGAGCGATCTGTCCGTTCCACGAGTCGAAACGGGTGGCCGGACTAAACTTCTTCGTATCGATGAAAAAACGTCGCGTCGGTGTGTCGGACGAATGTAATTGAAAGTTTAAAGAAAATACGACGACGCGTATCTCGATCGGGAAACATAAATTTGGCCTGTTTCACGTTCGCGTTGATCGAAAGGTCGCGGTCGTTGAGCAGAGTCGCGTTTAGCGGTGTTTCAGAAGTTTTCGCTCGTTCGAGGCCACCCCGTAGAAGCATGCAAAGCCGCGATGCAGATATATTTATGCGGCAGGGCATTACGGCGAATGCGGTACCTACGTGTATCTTGATGGGAAACACTCCCACGATTATGTGGCATGCGATGCAATTCCCTTTGCCTCGGCAAACCGGTGAGCAACCAACGACCCACGTATTCGCTACCATGCGCTTTTCGTTTCTACGCTGCCCCCGCGCAGCTTGCTCCCTATTAGCGACGTAATTAACGATACGATCTGTGTAGCCGAAGACGCTTTCGACCGCGAGGAATCTCTTCTCTTCGAGATCCTATGCACGAGCCGTTCGATCATATTTTCGTAATCGACAAAACCCGTAAAATTGACACGCGTCGATACTCGAATATCGAAACATTCGATGGTTTCGATGTTTTCGATTTTAGAAGCATTCAATTTTTGCGCGGCGAACGCGAACGCAGCGAGCATTTCGCGCAGGGTATCGAATCGCGAGAAGGCTAATAAAGAGCATCGCGAAGCGGACTCGCAAACGAGGACAACGCGGAGACGCGAGGAGAAAGTAAGCAGGATCGTGGCTCGCTTCGACTCGACGAACCGATATACGTTCTCGGTTCGGTACTATCGTCGAGGAGCAACCGGATTTCGCAGCGGCTCATCTTTTTCGTTCGAGTTGCTCGACGACTCGCGAGAGACGCACGGATTAGGTTCGTCGATACGAAAGACTTTGGGGAAAAAGATAAACGCGAACGCGGTTGAAACGTCCGCCGTTGCTGGATCAAAGCCGGATCGAGAAGATGAACGGGACGACGGATGGATCGATAATTGGCGCATCGTTGGAATACTCGAATGTTGCTGGCAACCGTGTCCCGATCTATCGTCTGTTCTTCCATCGTTATTGACGCGTTTATCGTTGTCTTCGTTATCATTGTCCGTCGTTCGCGTTCACCTGTTAACCTCGGATCGTTTATCGACGCGGTAAAACGGTCGCGTTCTCGAAACGTCGACCGGGGATGGACGAAGAAACGTGAACCGGTAGAAACAGCCGACAGAGACGGTGGAAGGGGGAGAAAGAGAGAGAGAGAGAGAGAGAGAGAGAATGGATGAGACGCCAGGTTCTCCGCGTTACGGTCTAATCAGCGTCTATCACGGTCCGAACAGAACCGTTCGGAGCTCTCGAGAACCGTTCTCCTCTATCGAGAAGCAAACGCGAGCGCGCTTCCGCGATTCGACGACGTTGCCGCTGAAATACGACTCGATGTCCGTCAGAGATATCGGATCGGAGAAACGTTGCGAACCAACGGATTTCTCGGTTTCACCGATCGATTCTCATCGAGCGAACGACTCGTATCTTACCCATAATTACGCGTTTGAGCAACAACGAGTAGAAATTATCGAGAACCACGAAGCGATTCTAATAATTCGACGAGATCGGGTGTTGCAATTTTTAAGATTCAACGGAGAGTTACGTTTCCGGCGTGTAGTCGCTAATTCTGTGTACGACGCGTACGTAGGTGCGAAAAGACGAAGAAACGAGCGAGACGAGAGGAGAGGAGAGTAACGAAACGAAACGAAACGAAACGAAACGAGCAAACAAGAAGCGGAGCGACAAGGGGATGAGTCGTGGAAGGGGAGAAGGCGTTATCTGCGAAACCGGGTCCACGATTCTCGCGGTTGGTTCTCCGTTCGGTGTATTGTTGCTCGGTGTTGAGTCGGGGTCGCGTCCCCCAACCCTTGACTTTTAGCGTTACCCATTTTCCTTTTATTATCTGCCCTCTTTGCATCCGCGCGTCGACGTTCCGCTTTGCACGCTCGTCGCTGATCGAAACTAGAGATGCCTCTCGCGAACGAGACCTTGATTCTTTTAACTCTGGTCGTCCAACGAAACGTCGCATCGTGCATCATCCTTGGACGCGCTTTTGTATCGGTTGGATTTTTTTTCTGTTTTCGACCGACGCTAGCTGAAAGAAAAGAGGAGAGTTTTTGCCGATCGTAAAGGGAACGGTCGAAACGAGAAACGGATAAGGAAGTTGGCCGGTCGTACGGTATTCGCGGTCGGTCGCGTAACCCTTATCGGCGTATCACAGGGCAAAGGGTTGGCCCGGTATTAGAGTAAGCCACGGTATTAACCTCGGAGTTTAATATAAACGACGGTAGCTGGAACAAGGCGTCGTTTTAGGGTGGCAAGGGTGGCAAGGGTGGCAAGGGTGGCAAGGGTGGCAAGGGTGGCCACGTGACCGTCGGACAATGCGAGTCGCTTATCGACGTCCTCGGCCGAAACGAGCCCTTGGCTTCTCCTGGGTCGTACCCCTCCTCGGCCATCGACTATCGTTCCCCGACTCCTGGCGCCTGGCCCCCTCGACTGGCGAGGCTCGCGCGAGCACCGAGCGTAGTCGCTTAACCGAGTCGCGTTCGTATTACCACAGCCCGCTGCTCCCCCAACGCTCGACCCCCGCTTTTCCGTCCGTATTTCCGTCCTTCCACTGTGCCCCGAAAACTCGTTCGACCGTGATATCGGCCGGCGACGCCGTCCACGAAACAAAGCGCTCGTCCTTTTCACCGATTCCACGGAAACACCGACCAAAGGGTGAGCTCGCGACGCTGCGCCACAATTTCACGTTCTCGTCCCAATCCACCCTTTGTACACCCACCGATATCTCGCTCGTGAAAGACGTCTGCGATCCGAAAAACGTTTCTCCCAATCCCAAAGCCGTACCTTTGCTGATTCGGCGACGCGGATTTTTTCATCTTCGAACCCATTGTATAATACCTACCTTTGAAATTTATACCTACGGACCGGTTACCGTTCGCAAGACAAGATACCAGCGACCATAGACGAACGTATTTGATCGAACGCGTGGGTTGGTCGTTGGACGACTCAGCAGCACCTGTTTCGCGTCGCCTTTTCGTTCGTTTTCTCGGTCCATCGAGCGCTAGCCGGCACACCGAATCTACTTTGGGGCACTCGTAAACTCGAGATCCTCGTTTCTCGTTTCTCGACCACGATTCGAGCGTTCTCGGTCAACGCGTTGCGATTCGTTCGAAGCCAGTAAACCACGGATGAACCAGGGATGCGGGAAACGGGATCCATAGAATCGTGGTGTGATCGACCGAAAGTCTGAGTCTTTCGCAACAGACCGCGCAATTTCACGAAGAAACGAACAAGGAAGGGCAAAAAACGTGCGTCTGGTTTGCTCGAACGGCCGTTGAGGAGACGGGATTTTATTTAGACGCAAGCGTGTTTTATGGTCCCGTTTGACACGGGATGCTGTTAAATATGCGACAGACCGTTCGCGTTCTCCCTATTTCAGCCGGCCCGCTCGCACGCTTCTCGCTTTCTTCCCCCTTGTTTCCTATTCTCGCCGATGTCTCTGTTATCGTTCCGAGGATTCTCCTGTTAACGAGGCCGCGTTGGAATAACGAAACGCGTGACGTTCGATTCGACCTCTAACGTCGTTCGTCTCGACGTTTCTCTTTACCAAGAAATTCCAACCTCCCCGATTCTTCTTGGAGCGTTTCTTCTCCTTCTCCTTCCCCTTCTCCTTCTCCTTCTCCTTCTTCTTCTTCTTCTTCTTCTTCTTCTTCTTCTTCTTCTTCTTCTTCTTCTTTCTCGCCGTTCATTTTCTTTTTGCTTTTTTTCTTTCCTTTTATTCGCGCGCGATACATTTTTTCAAAACGAACAAAGATCGCAACGGAAAAGCGTCCAGCAAGCGAAAGCGGTGCCAGCCAGCGTGTGCTCGAGTGGGATCGTTTTTTTCCACCGGTTCCCGGGGTCGTTAGCGTCGTCGAAGCGGCTCTAAATTAAGAACAAACGCGATCCGAATTTGTTGCGTGCGTGCGCGCGCGCCAATTTGCACGTTCGTTTGTTTGGCCGATCGAGCAGAAGACGCGAGTCCAGGTTTGGTGTTTGCCAGGAATTTCAATTCCAATTCCAATTCCAATTCCAATTCCAAAGGTGGAACGAGGCAGAGTAGAGTGGCGCGACGGAATTTAACGCGACGCGAGTAAACGCGAGACGGTTAAAAACTCGAGAGAGAAACCGCGAACGAAACGTGTCGGCGTTAAGGATAGAGAGGGAGGGAGAAGAGGCTGGGAACCAAAGGACGCGTGGATAGAGCGGAGGCTAAGATAGCTAAGGGCTGGTCGTGGTCGTGAAAGAGGATTCGTCGGCGGGTGCACGCGTGGCATTCCTAGTCCCACATGCCGAGCGTAACCGTCGGAACGTAGTCGAGCCGCTTCTGCCTCCACTGGCAGACAATATCGCGCATTCACAGATTGCGCTGTCAGGCGGTCGAATAATATTCGGGGTGACACGCCATGTATCCGCTATGCGGTACGCCGACTGGCCTGTATGAGTCAGCATCCCCTAACCGCGCCGCATCGCTCAGGGCTGTCTAAGGGGGTCGCTGCCGAAGAAACCGAGGAAAGAAAGGGAGCGATGAAGAGAAAAAGCAAAGAGAGAAAGAGAGAGAAAGAGAGAGAAAGAGAGATACGGTGATACGGAGATGGAGAGGAAGCAGGTTAACCACGCGCGCGATACACGCGATACACGCGATACACGCGACGGCGAGATAGAGAAAGAGGGGAACGGTCGGTGGAAAAGGGAAAACAGCGGCCAAGGGAGAGACGAAGCGTGGCGTGGCGAGGCGAAGCGCATCGGGGTTCTTTTTTGGTTCGAATCAGGAACGAACGAGAGAGAGCTCGTGCTACGGTACCACGTGTCCGTGACCGATCCAATTTTTTTTTTCCTCCACGCTTCGATACACGAACGCTTCCTCGTACGCACACCACGATCCCGCGCTTGCGCTCACACCCGCTCGGGTTCGTCTCCTTCCGACTTCTCAATCAGGAACATCTCCGGACTCGGTATTGGGTTTGCCAACGAGATTCGTCACGCTCGACACGCTCTCGACTTTTACGTCGCTCGAAGCCCGCTCCAGTCAAACCTATTTATTCCGCTTAAACGTCTCTCCCTCCCGATTCGACGAATTCTCGTAATTGCGCGTGGATTCCTTCCCGACCTCGCGACCAAAGACCTTTTGGCAAGGCTCGCGCGAAAAATCGTGAAACCAAGACCAACCATTTTTGTAGCTCTTTCTTTCCTTCCTTCCTTCTTTCTTTCTTTCTTTCTTTCTTTCTTTCTTTCTTTCTTTCTTTCTTTCTTTCTTTCTTTCTTTCTTTCTTTCTTTCTTTCTTTCTTTCTCTCTCCTTTTTTCACTTTACATCAATTTCATTCGTTTTCTCTTCCTTTTTTCTTCTTTCCTTCTTTCGCCTTGTTCGCCTTCTGATTCTCCGTCTCGTCTCCTCTAGAGTTAATTCTTCTCTCTCTCTCTCTCTCTCTCTCTCTGTCTCTCCGGATTGTTAGTAGCGGTGCATCGTCGCGCGAATGGTAAGGTCATCCTCGCGTTGCCAAGACGAATAAAAGCTGCGCGGCCTTCCGCTCGATCTTTCTCCTTCTTCTTTTCCTTTTCCACCCTTCCTCTGCCAGTCTCCCAATGCTGGCCTTTAATTAATCCGATTTACATCGAGCTGCATCGGCCCTCCACGGCCCTCCACGGCCCTCCACGACCGTGACAGAGGCTGCCGCGCATACCTTCCGTTACTTCCTAATGGGGCACTCATTAGGAGGGAAATAGCCTACCGAAAACGTCCACGGTGCTGAGAATTACACGGACCGTGCGCGTGTTTCGGCCGGAAAGAGGACGTTCTCTCGTGGAAACACTTTCCGAGGGGTTCCAGCGTAGGCCTTCGGTAAAAAACCGTAACGAGTAGAATGCGCGAAAACGAGCGCATAATTGGTGGTGACCGTGACGCGAAGAAATACCAACCGGGAAACCAGGATTCGTCCAACCGATGCGTAATCGTTGGTAGTGTTCGGTCGAGCGAGCAGTGGCCGATCCTCGTTCGGGATACCCCTCGAGTTCCGCGCCACTGCTTGGAACGCGAGACTTTCGGCGGTGAAGTGTCAGGCCACTGATAAGCCAAAGGCATTAATTTTACGGCAGCACCCTTTAGCTATCCGTGCTCCCTACCCGACTAATACAATTACGTTATAACCCCATGCCAACTAGTTTCTCCCTATCTCCGTTCGTCTCTCTTTCTCTTCGTTCTCCTTGCTCTCCTTGCTCCATCTTTTTCCTCCCTTTCGACCAGTACCATGGAACGGCCCTTCGTTCGTCGTCAACTTTCGCCACCGCAAAATTCGTTTTGCGAAACAGATTTGTAACAGCCGAAAACCTGCGATGATTTTCAAACGAAACGGCACCTACGAGGGTCTATGGACGAGTGTTTTTTGCCTCGTCGCGAAATACCCGTATGCTAATCTCGACTAATTCCAGGACGAGACTCGTCGGACGATCCGTCGGATCTTTGGTCCTGCGTGAGATTACTACGCGGTGCTTCTGACGAACCAGAACATAATTGTTCGAGTCTAGGGGAAAGACTGGCGTTCGTTTTTTGTCGGCATTACGCGCGCGACGACCTCGAGCGAAGGTCGAAGGCGAACCTACGATTCGATTCTTCTAACGCGCGTGCATACGTACGAGATAACGATCTTTAAGATTTTCTATTAACCCGGTGTACCTACTGAATTTCATCGAATTTCATCGAATTTCATCGAATTTCATCGAATTTCGTCGTATTTCGTCACATTTCGTCGCTTCGAGAATAGATTTGCTCGGAAAGACGGTGAAAATTTTTCGGAGAGAAAGGAATGGGGCAAGGAAAGGAAAGAGGAAGCGAGATCGTAAAAGGGGATGAGGATGGGGATGGAGGAGGAGAAAGAGGAGAAGAGAACCGAGAGAGGACAAGCGGGTCGAGCGAGGGTTAAATAATCTGATTAGCTGGTCTCACTGACCGTCGAGCGAAGTATGGAAATGAAGGGCATTCATTGGACAGCGGCCAGTACATCGGCGTTTGGGGGGATCGAGCATCAGGAGGGTGCCGAAAAGGGTGACAAAGTTATCCGGGGGTTCGTTGCGACTGCGTACACCGACGCGTACACCGACGCGTACACGGGCCGGTGAAATCGCGACAGAGTCGACGAGAGTGTCGCGTACCGACAATTAACTAACGAGCAGTTGACACAACTTATCAAATCGTATCGCGTCACGGAGCCAACGTCACCAGCCCAGCCGCGGCGTTCAATTATACGACGGGAATGCGTTTTTTCCTTCGCGCGTACCTGTTCCCCCAGTTTCGTTGTTCCGTGTCGAATCAGTGAAGCCTATCGCGATATTTTCGGCTCGTGCAACACAAATCAAATGCCGAAGAATTGATATCGATCGTGTCTGTCTTGGATCGCATCGATCGTCGAATCGTCGAATCGTCGATCGTCCGGACGTTCGACTTTGAGCTCGGGTCGCGTTTAAAGCGCTCGTTTTGCCGCTCCGTTTGCGACTTGGAAGGTTTCGAGATTCACGGTTACGAGGACGACTTTAGCTGGTAAGGAACGAACCGAGTACGCTCGTGGCGAAGAGCGTGATGGAACGAGAGGTCGAAAGCAACCGCAGGATCCAGCGAGAATGTTTCGCGGTTAAACGTACGTTGGATCGTACACTGAATGCACGCGATTCCATAAGCACGCGTACAGGCGTGCAGTCGAAGCACGCATCGTTGCCCAACAGCACCCGTTATCCGCCTTCCTTTTCCCATGTAGTTCGATAAACTGGTTGCCAGCAGATATTTTTCGCCTTCTATCCGTTTCGGTTCGCTTCTCCCATCTCTTCTTCTTCTTTTCTTCTTTTCTTCTTTTCTTCTTTTCTTCTTCCCGTTTACCTCGGCTTGGTCGCTTCTGCGTTTTCACGTTTCCCAATAGCAAATTTTTGTCGTGCCTCCAATACTGGTCACCGTAAAGGGACGATAGTTAGGTATCGAGCAAACATCCTGCCAAGAGGATGCGTTCTTTCCAAATTTGACGCTTTCCAAGACAACACCACGGATCTTAATCGAGTTATCCAGATAGTGCTCAAACATGGTAAAACATGGTAAAACATGATAAAACATGGTAAAAACATGGTAATTCGTAGTAAGGGGGAATAAAGATTGTTTCCGTTCCTCCTGAAACGAAATCATAGGAAGGAGATACGGTAGCGGTATTGCTTGAATCGCGCCGAGCCGTCGTTGATGCGAGGAATGGAGAAAAAAGGGGTGGGAGAAAAGAGAGGCGAGTAAGCGAGCATGGTATGGCGAGTGTCGTGTGTCGTGTGTCGTGTGTCGCGTGTCGTGTGTTGGGTATAGAACGTAGGTGGGCCTCGATGGAAGCGCGAGAGTCAAAGGCAAAGCGCGAATGACAGTTAATCGTAACGCGTGGCACTCGGCACTCGGCACTCGGCACTCTACTCGTCGTTTATCGGGTTCCGCAACGACTGCACGCATGACGATCGTCCCAGCGAACGAAACAGTAGCCAGGAAACGAACCACGACGCGGGATTATTCGAGAGTTAATCTCGGTTCCCGCTACGCCATCCGCCACACCGAAGCAAAGTCTCTTTGTTTTTTCCCCACGTATCGCGTTCGCTCTGCTACTTTTTCTTTCGTCGATTCCGTCCACGCTGTCACCCTGTTTTCCTCGATCGTCAGTTGCGAACAAACTCGAAACGAATGTTCGCTCGCGAGTCGTATCGATTGGCAATTGCTCGACTACCGTATGCACGAAACTACGAAACCACGAAACCTTTTAAAAAGACGAAAAAGAAGCGCGACCAGACCAACAATGCCGATCGTTTACGGGCCGTCTGGCCCGAGGCGACGCGACGTTTCGATCGCGATTTTTCTCTTCTCTCGCTTGTTTTTCTCGCGCAAAATAATCCAGCCGCGAGAAAAATGGACGAGTGGGTGAAACGATGCCGATACTTGGCTCAAACGGGCCTCAAAATCAAAAGTGTCTCGGTCAAAAGTTGCATCGCTCGACGCGACGCTATTTTTTCCAATTGCTATTCCAGACGCTATTTTGTCTCCGTTCGTTATTCTCGAAATTCATGTTACACCAAACTTTAACTCGAGTCGCTAATCGCGTCGCTTGAGCCAAGCTTCGACGCGAGACTGCAAATTCGCGTTGCTTCCAAACAGGTAAACCATCGTTCGAAGGGTAGTAGAGAGAGACAGGGAGAGAGAGAGAAAGTAGAAGGAAGAGTACCGAAGGTAGAAACGAGGTCCAGACCAGTCGAATATCGTAGGTGCTCTCTTCCTTCGTCTCTCCTTCTCTCCGACCGTTTCGCTCGGATCTCTCGAGAGATCCGAGATGAGAGGGCAGGCCGCCTCGGATCCCGCGAGTGGATAATTATTAATCGTTATTTTCGCCAATCACGGCCGTTTATCTCGAAGCACGCAACGCCAATTATCTATCGGCCGTTCGACCGGATGAGGAAAGACAGAGCGGAATGTCGAGCTGAGCGAAAAGAAGATGGAAAGAAGAGTACGAAAGATAGATGGATAGAGTAAACGCGAAGAGAAAAAGAGCGCGGAACAAAATCCTGAGGAAAAAGAACAGAGCTGGAGAATCGGCGAAACAAAAAGAGAAACAGGAACAGGGCGAAGAAAAGAGAGAAACACAGAGAGAGAGAGAGAGAGAGAGAGAGAGAGAGAGAATGGGAGAAGATATATTGACTAGATACTAGTTTGTCTCTTACGTCGTTTAGCCGTGCTTTCCTCTTTTCGATGTTCTCGACCGACTCGTGTTTTACGGCAAACACGCTGTCCATTCGGACACGTTCTGCTCCATCGCGTCGCTTTTCCGTTTGTTTGTTTCTCTCCTTCTTTCGGTTTAGAATAGCGTTACAATTTTTTTGTAAACTTTTCGTGAATTTATGGAAACGTAAAAAAACCAGACAGAAAGTAAACGGAAACAGAAGTAGCGCCAAGGAAACGGGATCGATCGGTATCGAAAAAATATCGTGCACGGTGTTGTTACGTTCTCGGGGAATCTTAACAGGGTGTGTCGTAGAGTCGAATCAACTCGGTCGGCCGAGAAGCTAAAGGTTAGATCGCGAGGGCCACGACATTTCTAACCTCTTCGTGATTCGAGCGTTCGTTGAATTTATCCAAGATACTCGCCAGCCACTCGTTACGATCGTTCCTTCTCTCGATAGCGATAGTTGGGCTACGGAACAACCTAAAAATGTAACGGGAAACCATTTTTTTCTTTCTTTCCATTCTTTAACTTACCTACCAAAGTAACTGTTCGACGTTAGCGTTTTTTTTACGGATAACACCGCGCCATGTCCTACCGTTGATTCCCGGACACGACTATCCACATCGCGTACTTGTAAGCGATTAACGACACGCGCGATCTATACGACCGCGTTGCTCGATATCGCAACGTTGCCGCGTAGCGGATGTTCGACGGTATTCACTCGTATCGACCAAACCACCGACCGAACATCCCTTGGGGCGTAGTATCGACATCGGGTGGCGACTAAAAATGGTCCAAAGTTACTTTGGAGCGTTCGAAACGCGTCGATCCGACAAGACGCATCATTCGAGATACATAGCCGTCATAGAAAGCGTAGTGGAAGCTTGGTAAAAGAGCTTGGACGACATCATTTTTGACCAAGTAACGCGATAACGTTTTCTCGTTTATTTCGAGTGCACGATCGAGAGGAAAGAGAGCCGGATAAAACTTCTCACTTAGTCGAGACTACGAAAACCCCTTTCGGACCGTGAGGGGGAATCGGAAAGTTGCAGAGTACCGGTGCCGGCCGACGTTTGTTCGGCTCGAAACGAAGTTTAAAACTCAGCCGCGTCGCGAATCCAATTCCGGTGGATTGAAGTTTCGTCGTTCTTCGGCGAGGCCTGTCGTCCCTCCATCGTCGAGAAATCGAAACTCGAGGAAACTACGAGCTCGAGACGAGTTTCCTTTTGAACGAAAGATCAACGTCTACCCCGACGAGGAGAGGCACGAGCTAAAGTAGCGGGAAAGACCACGAACGTTGCGCGACTCGCGGAATTTGCGTCGCGATGCGATGGTTCAAAGTTCGTCGACGATGACTCGCGTCGCATCGCCGTTTCTCCATAGGACCTAAATCGAATTGCTTCGCGTTCGAAAAATGCCAACCGAGCGTATTCTTCGTTGATCGACGACGTATCTCTTGGAAAGCTCGCGATGACTTTTGGTTTCGTCGGTTCGCTCGTACTCGATCACGGAAAAGACTTGAAAACGAACGAACCAAGGTGGAGGGAACCCTGTTGTAATCGGTCGGGCCGATTTCTGGGTTAGGTATTGTAAAAGCGGGCGCGAATCTCCAGAGAGTGCGAGAAAGAGAGAGAGAAAGGGATGCGTATCTTTCGGTGCATCAGAGTTTCGAGCACAATGCGAGGCGAACGAGATCTCGAATCCGCGACACAATGAATGCATGCCGGCCGCGCGACCGTCGCTTGAATAAATATCGATCATACCGATGCCAAAAGGAAATATTATTTTCATATTCGGCGTGCATCTTGCGTCGCCTTTGGAACGAACAGCTGCCCGCTCCAACGCGGGGACAATGCCGCAACGTAATCCAATAACGCCTAACCCTCGACTGTCCCCCCACCACCCTTCGTATCCCGTCTTCGCTCCCATTGCCGCTACCACCCGCCTCGTCTCGACCGAATCGAACCGAAGAGATACCGGAAAGTCTCTCGTTTTCGACAACGATGCGACGACCAACGATTTTCCTCGATGACTGGTCGTTTCGAGGAACCCGCGTTGCGCGTTCAACTTTGATCTCCGTTCTCGAGAAGAATCACGCGTGAACGAGCGTTCGACGTCCGCGAAGCGGCCAGGCGAATCGCGATACCGCTCGGAGATAACCGGTTATGAAAAGCTCGTTCGGTGTCTATACTGGACGTTTTGTAATAACGAGATATTAAGGTAAACGGAGACGGTATCTCGCTAACGAGGATAGTTGGCCTACGTTAGGGGTACGGGAGCACGCGCAACGTCGAATAAACAGGTAGGATTACGGATGATAAGTCTGTCTCGCGGCGCGCAGATCGAGCGAATAGGAGCAACGAGCATCGAGCATCGAGCAACGAGCGACCACGGGACGTGCAACCTGCGCCCTCGTGGCCTCGACGAAAAGCGGCGGTCGCATACGGCAAATCGGATAATCTGCGGTGACAATAGGTCGGGAGGTTAAGCGTGTTTGCTCTTCTCTCGAAGACGCGTTCGCGCGACAATGGGGCTGTGAGAGAGCGCTTTTCGAGGTTGGAGCGGAAGAAAAAAAGGGATGGGGCGAGAGAGAGGGAGAAAGAGATACATAGAGGTGTCTTGAACGGAAGAAAGGAGCCTAGAGAACCGCTACCTACTCCATCCACGGCTGATGGCGTTCCAAGGAAGGAAAAAAAGAAGAACGAAGAAAGAAAAAAGAAAAAAGAAAAAAGAAAAAAAGATGAAAAGAAAAAAAAGGAAGAGCAAGGAAGGGCGATTTTCGATGAAAAGGAGGCGAGGACGGAAGCTCCAAGGTCCGGACGGCACGAGTCGCCAACGGGCCAAGTGCACGCCCGAATCGGCCACAATGAGCTCAATCAACCGACGAGTGTACACACAATCGACAACAAACCGTATATATTCTTCTGGGCCAAGACCGACCGTACGCTCTCGCAAGGATGATCTTTATCTCGCTTCGCGAGGGTCTTCGTCCGGTAGAGCCGTTCGGCCGAAAAAGACAGCCACCAGCTGTCCGTCGAGGGTACCGAAAACGATGCGCGTCGAATCGCGTAGCTCGATCTCGACGATTCCAAAGATATTTAAAGTGGGTTAGAAACAGCTCGATTCGCTCCGAACTCCTCGACGATTCTCGTAGTCGTCCTTTTAACGAAATCGTGAACCAGCGAAACGAAGCTCGCGATGCTAATTAAAATATTTCGATCGCGAACGAGACTCGATCCGCCGGTAAAGGTTATCGCGATTAACGTTTCGAGAACTTTCGCTGCTATCTGTTCTCGGTATCGGGAATCCTCTAACGATGCGACTCGACGGCGTTCGAAGAGCATACGTAAGTGGGCTGTACAGGCGAAGCGAGATAATGGAGAATCGTGCTAACAGTGACGATCGCGACGTCGAGACGCGAGAGCAGAGATCGCAAAGGTTTCCGCGTCCGAATCCGGTGCGCGCATAATAATAAAGGGAGAGAAACGAGAGACGAGCCGGACAAACGTTGGCGAGGAACGCGCAGCTGCCAGGAATTGACACGCCTCTATGGGGACTTCGCTTCAAAGAGGAAAACACCTTAAAATGGATAGTTTACCGAGCGTTCGAGAGGTCGTTATCTCTTTCAGAGGATACGGAAAGCTCACGATTCGTCCAAAACATGGCCCATTCTTGGGACTGCGAGCTCGCACGCTTCGAGAACTTCTCGAACGAAGAATGACGATGCCTCTGATGTTGTGGCATTACGCGGCTGTCAATGTACAAATCACAGCCCATTTACTCCATTCAGAGCTACGCTCGTTTAACGACACTCGGACAGGAGGCACGGCCATAAATTTTCACGTGGAACCCTCTCTTCCTCTCTCTCTCTCTCTCTCTCTCTCTCTCCCTCTATTTTTCTCTTTTTCTTCTCTACTCGTTGGCTGTCTCGACCGCTGAAAGGTTAGCTCGAATATCTGGAAAAACGCAAGAATATCGGGAATATTGCTTTTTCGATCAGCATTCGCAGTTAGCTGAATAAAAACAGGTTGCTGATCGAGAAGAGAAAAAGGTATCGGAGCAAATTGTGCCAACACAGAAATCGAACCCGTGAGAGGCACGATTTAAGAAAGACGATCTGTACTCTCATCCGTGTACATTTTTCCAGATGGTTCACTCTTAATTGTTTATCGTTTTCGTTTCTATCGTGAAATCATTATACGTGAAATCATTTTGCGTAGTTTCCGTCGATTTCGATGAACCGTTCTACGATTAATCGAACATGGTTTGAAAACAGCACACGGTATACGGCACACGGCACACGGCACACGGCACACGGCACACGGCACACGATACTAGACGTTGCAGATACAGCGTGTAACGAGTAGATAGATACGCGAGCATCGATGCGTTGATATTCGTACAATAGGCACCTATAGCAAAGAGATAACGAACGCGGAGTGTTGCGTTGCGCGAAATTAATTTAAACTCGATGGAAATGAAATGAAATGAAATGAAATGAAATTTTTTCCCTAGCCACCGATGGAAACTCGCGTTTCAAAGGTGTTCGTAGTTCGTACCGATCGTAATTGTAGGAAATTCTATCGGGTGTGTATCGGAGATTGGATTATCGGTAACGATGAACTTTGATCGGAAACATTACCAATGCCGAAGCAGAACGGGCAACCATCGGTGAAAAGAGACGAAGACGATTAGTAGAAGAAGAAAAAGAAAAAAAAAAAACGTCGCGAAAGCGAAATCGGCCGACAATCCGGATCCTGTCGAGTCATCGAACGATCGGACGAACCGAGATTCGACGATGATGAAAAATCACGATCGACGCGGCACTGGTGTTCGAGCCCCGCAGGATCGGTTGGTCGAGCGTTTCGCTTTCTTCCTGGACACGACTAACTTCTCGTACCAAGGATCGACGAGAAGCATTGGCTCGGCTGCTCGAAACCCGTTCGTTTAATCGTCGCGCGAACCGCAATTCGCGATAAACCATTTCTAGTCGTCGTTTCGATGGCCGACGGATAGACGTAATTTATCGTACGCTTCGAGATAAACCTCTCGTCGATGGAACAGGTTCGTGGCCTAGGATCTCGCTCGACTGACGAGCGTACGCCATGATCGACTCGCGGATGCGTTTCTCCATCGAATTTAAATATCTTTGACGGACCAATTTCAATTTCGCGACGTAGACTTCATTTTTCCGCGGATCTCGCGCGAACGAGTGCACAGAAGCCAATGCGTGCCACTGTTTCGAAG
Source organism: Ctenoplectra terminalis (assembly GCA_019453375.1). Taxonomy (NCBI): domain Eukaryota; kingdom Metazoa; phylum Arthropoda; class Insecta; order Hymenoptera; family Apidae; genus Ctenoplectra; species Ctenoplectra terminalis. The sequence goes on from SMSQ01018491.1 coordinate 117,421, forward strand.
GACCGGTTACTCGCTGCTTTGTTCCATTTAAATGCATCGACATAAATCAATCGAGCTGTCCATTCCATCGACGCAGAGCGGTGTTTCTGTGAAGCAGCACAGTTGCGACTGCGACTGCGACTACGATTACGACTCTGACTTTGGTTCCCGCTGTCGCGTCGGGATAAATTAACACGGGGGAACGTGAATCAGATCGCGGAGTACTCGTGATAAAAGGTCGCGTGTCTGTGCAAACCGTGCGTGCCTTTCGATGTTTCGAGTCGAACGGAAGGACAGAGAAGCGTAAGCAAAAACGAGAGTGAACGAGAAAAGAAGAAAGAAACGCAAAGGTCGTTCGAGTTACTTCGAACAGCTTGATACTATTATTTCGTTACTATTATTTTGGCCCATCGATTATCTACTCTTAATTTCGAATAAATCGATCGTTGAAACGACCAACGTCGCGTTTCGCGCGATTTCCATGTTTAGCTATCTACGACCTGTAGATACTCGTTACAGCTTAGCCTTCTTTCGTCCCATTCATAGTTACCGTTTTATTTGTCGGCAAGTTTTGGACACCGAAAGATTTCCGTACCTCGCGGATCGATCGTCCATTCGTGCGTCGAGTGTTGTACAGCGTGGCTCGTGTACCGTTTCAGATCGCGCGATAAACCATCTATGCGTTCGCGTCGCGCAGTGTTGGCGGTCGAGAGGTAAAAAAAACGAGAGAAAGAGAGTGCAGAGAGGAATGGTGGAAAGGGAAGGGAAGGAAAGGGAAGGAAAGGGAAGGGAAGGGAAGGAAAGGACAGGGTCCGAGACCCCCCAGCGTTCAATGAGAGACATTTCTCATCATTTTCCATTCAGACCGGCTGAGTTATAAGCCCGCTACGTCTTCTATCCCGACACAATCGTTCGATTTATTATAACCGCGAGAAGCCTAATGAATTTAATTTCATATTTCACGGCCGGTAAGTAGCTGGCAACGATGCCGTCGTGAATCGCGCGGTAAATGCGGGGCCGCTGCGTTCACCCGCCGATTTAGGTGTTCCTATCTTCTCGTGGCGTGGATCCTTGCCTCGCGCATGGATGAGAAAAAGAACAGGAGCGTCCATTTGCCGGGCGCGGGAACAGGCGCGTTTCACGAACCATATGGAATCGAGGTCGTATCTCAAACGAGCGATAGAGGGACCGGGCCAAACGTCCGTTCGTTCGTTCTTCTTCTTCTTCTTCTTCTTCTTCTTCTTCTTCTTCTTCTTCTGCTTCTTCTTCTTCTTCTTCTTCTTCTTCTGCTTCTTCTTCTTCTTCTTCTTCTTCTTCTGCTTCTTCTTCTTCTTCTTCTTCTTCTTCTGCTTCTTCTTCTTCTTCTTCTTCTTCTTCTGCTTCTTCTTCTTCTTCTTCTTCTTCTTCTGCTTCTTCTTCTTCTTCTTCTTCTTCTTCTGCTTCTTCTTCTTCTTCTTCTTCTTCTTCTGCTTCTTCTTCTTCTTCTTCTTCTTCTTCTGCTTCTTCTTCTTCTTCTTCTTCTTCTTCTGCTTCTTCTTCTTCTTCTTCTTCTTCTTCTGCTTCTTCTTCTTCTTCTTCTTCTTCTTCTGCTTCTTCTTCTTCTTCTTCTTCTTCTTCTGCTTCTTCTTCTTCTTCTTCTTCTTCTTCTGCTTCTTCTTCTTCTTCTTCTTCTTCTTCTGCTTCTTCTTCTTCTTCTTCTTCTTCTTCTGCTTCTTCTTCTTCTTCTTCTTCTTCTTCTTCTTCTTCTTCATCTTCATCTTATTTTTCTTCTTCTTTTTCTTCTTACAGAGAGTTACCTTTAGCCCTAACCCTGGATCGCGCGATATACTGCTCGATATTTCTCGAGTTTTCTCCCTCGATTTTTAGGTTTGCCTAACCCATCGCACACCCAACGACTAGTCCCTTTACGTATATGTATTTTGAACGTAGGATAATATATCTCGAGTTAATGTTTCTTCTCGAACGCGCACACCCAATGCGACACGAATAAAAATCGAACGACGAGCAACCGCTTACTCGTATATTCTTTATCGTCGCGCGATTTATCGTACGAACGAGACCGAACGTTCCGCACGGCAGTGAGAGCAGGAATTGGCAATCGAAAGAAGAAAAATCGAGCATCAATTTCGCAATCGCAAAGAGTGACCGCGTTGCCGTCAATTTTTGTTTCGTCGAAACGTAAAGATTAAAGATTACGTAAGCACTTGTCAGATTCTTGAATTTCAGGTATAATATAGTATTAGCGGGCACCATTGGCCGATTAGGCGTATCAACGGTGTACGAAAAGCGTTCGTTTGAATTGGCGACAGACGGCCCGACGATCGATTCGATCTATGACCGGTTGAAAAAGGAGCGCGTCTTTTTCCGGTTCTATCTTGCGGTCTGGCAGAACGACTCCCCTCCTAGTGGCGGCGAAATAATGGCCGACCCACCGTTTGCCGTAGTGGCTTCTGAAGGAACGATCCGCGGTAGTTAAGTTATTAAATTTATCTCCTCGAGCCAGACTAAAAATCGCGGTGATTTATTATTTTTTGCTGCTTAACGACGCGGCTACGGAATATGGGCCGGAATACGTCTCCCTCGTTTCCAGACTCGTTCTTCATCTCTTGCTTGGACCATGATGCGTCGCGACGCGTCGCGCCTTGGATTTTACAAGCTTTTTTCCGGACACCCGCCCGATTCGATCGCTGGGATAATTCGTCGCGATCAATTTTCCGGCTACAATTCTCTCGCGTTTTTTCGCCCGATACGCGATATTCTTCGACTTCCGAGCGAACGTTACACGCGACAAATTTTCGGGATAAAGCACCGAGTCGTGACGTCGCGTTGTTGACACTTTACCACCTTCAAAATGGGCGTTGAAAGAAACGAAAGCTAATTGTTGTTCTGGAACAACCGAACGTTGTCGATATCAAATTCTCGTTCCCGTTTGGTCCAACGTGGCACGGTGTACGGAGACGAACCGAGACGAGACGAAACGAGACGAGGCGAGGCGAGGCGAGGCGAGGCGAGGCAAAGCTTGGCGAAGAGAAGCGAGGAGAGGCAAGGAGATGCAATGCGCGATCGTGGGTTCCGCATTCTCTGAGTAGCCGAGAGCGAGAATGCAGGCTCGTCCTGTGGATGAGCGCGGTGGTTGCACCTTGACGCGATGCAACCGCGACACGGTTCGCTTCGCGTGTACTCGGTTCGCGTGCAACGAGGAGAGAAGTCGGAAGAGAAGTTCGAGGAAGGGAGGAAAACTTTTCTTCTCTTTTTCTCTACTCCAGCTGTGTCGGACGTATCTTCCCTTTCCTCTTTGGTCTACGGGTCGACTAAATAGACTCGCGGGAGGGTGAGCGGGCAAACGAGCGAACGAGCGAACGAGCGAACGAGCGAACGACCGACCGGCTCCGCTCGGTCGTTTGGCCGTTTGGCCGTTTGGCCGTTCGGCCGTTCGGCCGTTCGGCCGACCGGGCAAACGACCGTCGAACGGTCGGCTAGCCGGCCAGGGAAGCGGTCAGGCAGCCTTCGAGCAACCAAGTAGGCAAGCTGATGCACGCGCAGCTTATAAAACGACGGATTCCCTCGAGTATATCGAGAGACTCGTTCTCGCGCACGAACCTTGACGCTAATGGCATGCATTACCGCTAATAATAGTTGAAGAAAGAGGAGAACACTCGGCGAGAGGGATGGAAACCGAGATAATCGTAGACGGGTGGAAGGAACGAGGAGAAAGAAAAACGAGATACATCGAGTACGGGGCTTCGGAAAAATCGACGCGTAATTACGACCGTACAAGAGAGAGAACAGAGAGAAGAGAGAGTACCGAGAGCGTTCGCTTTGCTTCTCGAGCTTCGTTCGCTGCGTGAAACGGAAGCTGAGTGGTTGCTTTCAACAGACCGCGACTGCTTCTCTGGACCATCGTCTTTGCCCGCGACTGTCTTTTTTTCTTTTCTTCTTTTCGTCTTTTCTTCTTTTCTTCTCTTATTTTTTCCGTAATAACGCGCGTTCACTAACGAAGCAGGGTATAGCAACGTGCTACGCGAAAATCACAAGTACTTTGGTAGACTAATCGTGTGAGAACGAACCGAGGAACGAGAGAGCGCTAAAAGACGAGCCAGCCACGGTCAGTACCGTTATCGCGTCTAAATACGAGATCACAGTTGTGTCGCTTAACGTTCCAACAATTTCCTTCGCTGGACCGTCGCCACCAATTTCCTTCCTCCTTGCGCGCGAAAATGGACGCTACTTCTTCGGTGAATGCGTCACCGCTCCTTCGAATCCTGTTCGGTGGCTACGCTACGAACCATCGATTTTAAAGTAACAACCGCTTCATTGTTCTACTATTTTTTATAGTGAAAAGATATAGGTTTCGCGCAAAAGTATTTTTTAGCTGTGAAATTCCCGATGAGAACGATTCGCGGAATTGCGAACTCGAATATATACGGACCTATCGAGTAAACGGTGTCGCGCACCACGGCTCCAAGAGCTTGGATCAAACGCTAGGATCAAGAAACGAAAGATGGTCGATCGTAGATGACGCGAGGTAGCTGGCAGGCAAGGATCGGTGCTGAATTCGCGTCTCGACAGAGCTAAACGCGACGCGCGACGCGCGAATCGGGATCGTCGAAAAGGTGCACGGTCATTGGAGCTAACTAGAAGGCCGTTAGAAATCGTGACGCTTTTACGGTAGCCGTAACAGTCGCGCGCAATCACGCTATTCGGAGGAAACGTAATAGCCGGGAGCGGCGTTCGCCAACACGAGCCTCGGCTAATTGCAATAATTGCGTTACGCGTACGTTCGCGCGAACGATAACGAACGCGATTCGCGGCTCGTTGCCGCGAACGTCCTTGATTCGAGTATCGCGCGGCAATCGCCGAGTCGCTTTTGATCTCTCGTTGAACGCGTTCCGAGGACATGAAATTTTGCTCCGGGTACGTTTACGCGGACACCTACGAATCGGAAGCGCCTGATTCGACGGGAGAATGAGAGATAGATATATAGATAGATAGATAGATAGATAGATAGAGAGAGAGAGAGAGAGAGAGAGAGAGAGATACGCGAGTGAAAATCTGTAGATAGCTCTCGGGTTGGAGATTATTTATTTGTTCGGCGGTCGTTATTATCCCGAACCGTAAAACCACGGAACGAGCAAAGTGGCGAGGGAGCAGAGGGTATATCGAGGCACGGGGCGATATCCCTCGTGCCTCTAGGTTGCGACCCCTGCTGCTGCGGCTGCTGCGGCTGCTGTCGCTTCCTGGGGGAGCCACGACCCCTCGTACTTGGAAAATAATTCTATTAGGTTATATCGCGGTCTGTGTGAATGACGCGCGCACGCTTCGCTCAAGGGCGGTCAGGGTGTCTGTGGTTTGTTACGAGTAACCAGGCCCGCTCCATTCTCATCTCGGAACAAATCCGCCTCGGGCCTCGCGCCTCGCGCCTCGCGTCTCGCTCTTCGCGTTTCCTCCTAGATTGCCAGCGAATTATATTAAGTCCCTAATTACGTCCAATCTATCGCGTTACCAGGCGTCCGTGGAAACTTGCTTTGCTTCTCTCTTCCTTCCTTCTCCTCCTTATCGCGCTATCTATCCATCCATCTATCTATCTATCTATTTATCTATCGATCCAGAAAAATTTCGCTCGAGTAGCGACAGATCTCGTTTCGTTTCGCCATTGACTGGTTTCAAAGTTTCTATCGCGTTGCCCGTTACGCGCGTTGATAAACCGCGTGAACTTTTCCCGCGAATGGTACGAGACGATCAGCCCTCTTTCGTCCCTCCATCCGATGCGACGCGTTTCGGATGTCCTTGGTAGAAGGCGCGTATGTTGGATGCTCGGCAGTATATCTCGCGTGCGTATAAATCAGGAATGGGCGGAACCGACATGGAGAGACACCGTAGAGGTTGGAAGGAAACCCGTCTCTCGAAGCAACTGCTCCTTCAATTTATCGGGAGGCTAAGGGTAGCGGGAAAGAGATTCGCCTTTCTTCGATATTCCTCGCTAAAACCCTCGCGATTGGCCCGCGATAATCGTTCTTTTATTCCTTTATTCCTTCCGCCTTCTCTTTACGCGCCTTGAAATCTCGCTCGGATAACCACCGATACACGTATACGTACCGCGAGACGAGTTGACGATGCGTACCGGTCTATGCACCACTGTATTAAACGCATGGCGATACTCGCACGCTTTCAGCTCTCGGAAGTAGGAAAAAGTATTTTGCGAACAATTAGCGCGAATGTAATTGAGTCCGACGAATCAATCGTTATCGACGCGTACCGGTTCGAATAACCAGGACGAGCGAGTATCCTTGGAGATATCGGTCTGGACGGATACAGTCTGGTTCGATGCTGCACGGTGTGCGCTCGTGTGCTTGTCGCGTGCGTGTGTGTACACGCGTAAGCGCTATAGTTTATCGTAACTCGAGTCTCTCTGTGTAACAGCTTCGACAAGAGCGTCGATTTCGTCATCGCCTCGCTAACGTCTCCGGAAGCGTATTATCGCGAAGGATTCGCATTTCCATCGCGTCGCTCGTATTCGTCATCCCTGATTACGGCGTTCGTCGTTCGCTTCTTCCTCATCCGTGTCTTCGAGTTGGCGTTACATAGTTCCAAGAATCGAGCATCGATTAAACTCGGACGCGCGAATCAAACCATTTCGCAAGAACGCCGAACGCTATTTTTGACTCGCGAGGACGATGATTCCGAGTTAAAGGGAAGAGAGGGAAAAAAATAATTCGCGATCCCGTTATTCCGGGTTTCGAGGATGACGGAAAATTCGTTGAAACTGTTTCAAACATTTTTCTAGTTAGGTGCACGTCCTCGTGTTTCCGGTCGAGGATTGGTTTTTACAGACTCGCTGCAGCTGTACGGAGTGGTCGAGTTTGAGCGTTATACCTAATTGGAAAGAAAAGTTACCTACACATTTATCTATCAGACTTCGTTACTTGCCTTCTCACGTTTCAACGCAGCGCCGAAATTTTGAGCGCGATATTCTACGAAATACCTGACGTTTGACCAGCTTTGTACGTAAAACCGATATTAAAACTGTGAAAATCGGACGACGTCGAGTAGATAGGAAGAAACAAATCATTGCTTTGATCTCTTCTCGCACGGTACAGCGGCGGTGGCTTACGATAGGTTGCGATTCGGTGCGCCGCACTGCCAACGAAATCGCGCAACATCTCGCCACGGATGAAACTGGTTTTCTAGTCATTACTCGTGAATGCCCGCCGCGTTTCGACGCGAGCGCCAACTCGTGTGTATATACCAACACGCGATCGGTTATATACGAGCAATGTGCGAAATTTCATTAATAAGGTACCATTGAATATTGAATACCAGCGACCACACGAGGTAGAGACAGATCGGAAATTCGATTTTTTTATCCGTGTAGCTTCGATCGATGATTTTTCATCGAGTTTCGTATACGCTTTGGAAATAAAATATAATTGAAACGACGCGTTGGTTGATATCGTAACGCGACGTGTGAGCAGAGACACGGAGATACAGAAATACAGAAATACAGAGATTCCAAGAGAGGTTAAATAGATTGTCGTTGGCGCGCATCCCAGCAGAAGGATGAAAGAAATCGAGAGAGAGAGAGAGAGTGAGAGAGAGAAGGCGGGGGGGGGGAAGGGAGGAAAAGGGAGAAAAAGGGAGAAGACGGAATAGGGCATACTGAAAAGATGGTCGAAAGTGGCGATGCCGAGCGCGAGCTAAACCCACTTAACCCGTTCTTTGTCGCGTCAAAGAGATACGCTCAGGCCGAAACGTTCTCGTTCGCGTCGATCCGTCGAGTCGAAAATGGCATTACTCTCGCGTAGAAAGCAATCTCTGAAGCGCGTTGCGCGAAAAATACGCTTCCTGGATAAAATATAAAATATAATATATTCAGGGAGGAGTTTGCTCCGCGTTCGTTTCTCGCGAGTAGTCTGTTCGCGAGGGTGAGGGTGGCCAACCCTTTGTAGCCGTAGCCAAGTATCTTTGCAACGATTACGTTCTCGCCTCGATCCGTTTTGACAACGACCGGAAGAGACGAGGGAGGCTATAAAATTTCCGTCTGCGCGCCGGCGGCCGATAAATTTGGTCCTCGTAGACAAGCGCGAGCGAGAGATGCGAGTTCCGGTTGGAGCGACTCGATCGAGAACGCGATTCCATCGCCGCTGTATCGTTTCGTCGTGGATTCGGACCGTCTCGTTCGAAAGGATCTTTGCCTACCGACGAACGTTTTCAAAATTTTCAAGCTGAAAAAAAAAACCAAGAGGAGGAATACAGAGAAGAAGGGGCGTAGTAAAAGAGGTGCGGATACGGGCGAGAAAGAGTGAGAAATAGCGAGAAAGAGCGGGAAAGAGCGAGAAAGAGCGAGAAAGAGCGGCAAGGAGCGCTAAGAAGCGAAGGGTGGGTGGTGATAGAGGAAGAGGGAAACGAAGCGGGAAAGAGAGCGAGAGGGAAAGGGAGAGGTCGCGCGGGAACGAGAATGGTTGTAGAGCGCGCTGGAGGCGAGGCCTGACATTTGGTTACTGACATTTTCACCCCGGGGTTGACGGCGGGCAACCCTTTGGCGTTACCCGCGCTCAATCACTCCATTGTCTCGAGCGGCGCTCGTTTTATGCTCGCGTCAACGCTTCATTATAGGGCCCCGGGTCCGGTCGACTTGGCTTCTATAGCCCACGTGCTCGGCACATTGTCTATCCCAAGAATATATTACGCGCCCACGCGATCGCGAGCCTACCGCCTCGTACGGTACGCCGTCGTAAGCCGTAAGCTGTAAGCCGTAAGCCGTAAGCCGTATCCCGTATGTCGCGATATATACCTATCGCTCGACGTTTCTTCAAAATTTTGTCAATGAAACATTCTCCGTGGCCGTTCCATCTCGCATCTCGACATACCCTTTCGATCCGTTTCGTTTTTGGTCGATAAATTATTCGTTCTAATCACGATCGGAACTCGATCGGGCCAAGAATTTTAGGAACAGGCGTTACTTTTCCATCGATTTATCGTCGTTCCAAAGGTTCTCGCTTTGGATCGAACGAACGTGCGTGGAAAGGGAGAAACACGGTCGGTCGCGATCTACTCGGTACGGTGCGGTGCGGCGCGGTGCGATCGACGCGGCAATTAATTACGGCGCAAAGTCGCGGCCGCTCGGATTCGATTAATTACCGTGGGTGCCGCGCGAATCGGTGTCCGCATAATTGACATTGTTGCCGCATTGTTTACAGTGGCCACTGAATTTATCGATAGGTTGCCGGTGGAAAGATGCGTCGCGCGGCATTGCTCTCTCGATTCCCCGGATGGTCGGCCATTCCTTCGCTCCCTCGAATCGCCGTTCTCGTATACGTTTATTAATTTTCGATCGTGCTCGAAACTCAAAGCCGAGATTATCCAGGACGTACAACTCGAGACTGTTTTTTCGGTTTGTAAAACCAGCACCCGTCGCATCCTCGGGTGACAAAAAATGGAGGAAAAGGTCAACGCGGCGAAGCGCGAACACTCGGATACACTCGGATAGATTATAACTCGTCCAGTTACGGCCGTGCGAATCACGCGAGGAGGGAAAAGGGCAACGAATATCCCTCGTCGAACAAAGACAAAGGGAAAAGTAGATGCGTTCGATGGGTGATCTTTTTTGCGTTCGTCCTTGGAGAACCTTTAACAAAGATGTTACGCGCGATCATACTTTTTCTCCCTTGTTTCGATCTCCTTTCGCGCTTTTGTTCAACCCGTCCCAACATCGCCACCTATCCGCTCGTCTATCCGAGCCGATCCCTTTTATCCATTTCGCTCGCTCACCAGCTCTCTTTCTCCATTCTCTTTTCGTCTCTTCTCCTCGCAGGTAGATTCAGACAGGTACGGAAAAGGTCAAATTTCCCCCTCGCCCCCTTTCCCCCAGTGAATCTCCTGTTCCTCTTCCTGTTCCTGTTCCTGTTCCTGTTCCCGTTCCCCTTCCTTCTCCTATTTACCCTTTCGTTGCTGTTTTTTTGTTTTTTTTTCTCCATCGGCGGAGGGGGGGGGGGGTGAGGTCGGTGCGGCTGTCCAACAATGTTCCCGCGAAACGAATGAATAGACGACGCGTCGACCCGAATCGGAGCGTCTCTGTTCTTCCCGAGACTCCGGTCGATCTTTCTCTGGATCCGTGGGTTTCTCCGTCTACCAGTGTGGCGCGCGCGTAACACCATGGACCGGTTTCGAGAACACCCGCGGGGGCTAAATGTCAACAACGGCATAACGGCACGGTTAGAGGATTACCCCCGATGTTCGCTCATCGCCAGAGGGTAACGCCAGACAAAAGGTCGTGAACTTTCCGCGTGTCATAATCCGTCTGAGAGGATTCGCGGCTTTTCTTCCTATAGTTGTTCACTCCTGGCAACGCGTATCCACGTGCTCGCGGTGAAATTCCGTGACGCGATGACGCAGCAATTGTTGGAAGCATCGAACGAATCCATTGGAAACTCGAACTTTGTGTTTGGACGGTTCGAAAATTGCGTTCACCGTTACCGGAAAGAAAAACCAAAACGAAAGGAAAGGAAAGGAAAGGAAAGGAAAGAAAAGGAAAGGTGCGGTACCCCGGTGTTGGACGATCAGGAGTGGGGCTGACCTGGGCCCGAAGATTCGACGCGTAACCGAAACGCCCTAATGGGATCGGCATCGGAGTCGTTAACATGACAATATAGATCCTAAATGGTACGCTTATAGGTGTACCGCCGTAAGTAGCAGCTACGAGGCACGTACGTCGATTAAATGCGTGTCGCGTCGGCCCGATGCGTACGGCCGATAGGGTCGAGGCATCTTGTCTCCAAATACGAGCCTTGTTATGATAATCGTTGCTCGCGCCCCCGTTTGCTCTATGCACGGACGCCGTCCTCGCGCTCGTTTCACCCTCTCACTCCTCGCTTCTCTCTATTCTGCTCCTCTCACCTCCCTCCGCGCATCGTTTTCCTTGTTCCGAACGATGCTTTCCAAAAAACACAGAGTTTCCCTCGTCGCGATGTTGCGACTCTGCGTAACGGTCGATCGAGACCGAGTTTCAAACGTTTTCCAAACGACGATAATTTCCTGCCTCCGACGAATAAATCGTGTTACGAGATCCCTGTCACGCGACAGAATTCAGAGGAGAAGGACCGCTTTCGCGACGCTACGGTCGTTATCTTTAGCGTCGTCCACGAGAGGAAGTTGGAGGCGCCATCGCGTCCATCAAATTTGTAATTACCGGCGGTAGATCGGTTTCTTCGAAGAACCAGTCAAACCGGAGAAATTTTCACGCGACCGATGCCCGACCGGTATAAAACGGATTTTAATCGAAACCAAACTCGACGAGCAACGTTCGAGTACGCGTCACGATTCTACCGTTTTCGCGTTTACGTGTACCGACCTTACTCGTCTAACTTACCGGTGTAACCAAAATTATCTGTTCAAAATTAGGACCCATCCTTGTTTCTAAACACTCGTTCGGTCGATGATATTCCAAGTTGGATATGCGAAGTAATTTTTTTCTCCAATTTACTCCGGCAGCGAAAACTCGAGAGATTATTTGAAAATGTTCGTTTCAAGACCTCGATCGATAAGGGTTCCTTCTCCGTTCGCATAGACTAGACCGGTCTATATTGCGTTCCGCTTACATTGGCCGCACTCCTGATAATCCCTCGATTTTACGAATCAGCGACGCGATTCTTCTTGCGAAAAGCAGGGAAACGTCTTAGCCGAACCGTCTCTTGGAGAAGCTTCGTAAGACTCGATACGACCAATACGGGTAAGCAAATACTACTTGCTTCGTCTTCTCGATCGAATGGATCTATCGCGTTAACGATTCGTTTTCTTTTTACCACAATTTTGTCTTTCTTCTCCAACGACGACAATCCCTGCGACGAGGATGATCGAAAGATGGGTCTTGTACCTACTTACTTGGATAAAATTGAACGGTAAACGCCCATTCTCTTGCCGCTCGATGATAGTTGGTTGGATCGAAATCGGAACGTGTCCGAGAGCTCCAAGAATGCTCGTTCGTTCGATCGATGCGAACGGCTTAAAAGCGAGCGGTACCTTTCGGGGGAGCATTCTTCTCGAGATGGAGCTTTTTCCAAACAATTTTTACGTTTCACGAAACTCCACGGATATTCGCTCGTATTCGTCGCGAAGATGAGCTCTTTCGGTGTAAACGGCCCTATAGGACAGCTCCGTGGAGAGGAAGAGGCACGAGCGGGCACGAGTTGGCTAGCGAGGACGCGCGCGCGCGCACACACTTACACACTTGCCCGAACGTGTACGCGCGTACAAATAAGGCAGCCAGGGAGACAAATGACGCGGAGAGGGATCGGCGCGCAGCTCTACACAAAGCATCCCTCGAACACCCTTTCCGAGTCGGAGGTGACGTCACTGACAATGGAAGGTCGAGCTGTGATTAAAGATCGAGAGACTCCGTAAAAACTCCTTCAAAAGTGTAGGAACGAAGGAGAGAGCGGGAGGACAGGCGGGCCTACCGGCGTGAAATATTGCCTCCGCGGCACCCGACAGCTATATGACGTTTCCGAAGGGCATGAAAGAATCCCTGCCACTCTCTCTCTCTCTCTCTCTCTCTCTCTCTCTCTCTCTCAATCTCTGTTGCTGTCGCTCCTGCTATTTCCCTGACCATCTCTTCTTTCTACTCGGTTTATTTTCTCCTTTCAGTCCAGTCTATTCCCGAACCGCGTCCCGTTTTCTTTAAACGTAATTTCTTCTTACCATTTCTGTTCGTCTACGAATCGGACCGTGTTTGCGTCGTCGAAGAGAAGATACGCTCGCGTATCTATAGATCGGTTCTATCGGGTGATCGTGATAATTCAGATAACGGAAGATGAAAAGAAAATGAACCGTCGATGAAATTTTCTTTCTACTCTTTTGCTTCAACTTTGGACGAGCTCGAACCATGAAACAGAGCCAGTATCGAGATTGGTTCGCGTAGAAAGATCGATCAAACGCGAGACATCTCATGGACGATAAAAAATAAGACTTTATATTGTTTCCTTTGCTACGGCAACTATGACGCGAAACGCGTCGAGATAAATATACGCGAAGCTTTCGTTGGCGACCTAATCGTCTAAAGAGCATGCGACGAAGGGAGAAGAAGAAAAAGAGGAAGAAGAAGAAGAAGAAGAAGAAGAAGAAGAAGAAGAAGAAGAAGAAGGAGAAGAAGAAGAAGAAAAGGAAGAAAAAAGCGAAAGAACGAAGAAGGGTGTAGTCTTTGGAGTTTAAGATCGGTTAATTTACGGTGATGCTGGTCAACGAGGCGCCAGGGCATTTAGCCGGTTAACGCGAGCGCAGGAGAACGCGGGGTAAGAGAAATCATGATCGAGCGGCAAAGAGGAAAGGGGTCGAGGCGGGGAGACGCCACTCAACGACATTATTCGAATTGATGCGGTGAATTGGCGCTGACGACATCGGAGAGCCAATCCGACGGTTTGTTTGTTGGCCGCGCGTTGGCGGATTCCTTGCGTCGCGTCGAATCGTTTAATCGAACCCTCGTCGGATTTTCTACGAAACGAACTCGCGTCGAGCCGCCGCCGTGATCCAAAAACCGTAGAAGGATTCCGTGACGCTACCACTGACTGTCGACGGGATAGAAGCTGTCGTTGAATTCCTTCGCGGCCGCCACGTGCGCGTAATGGGCCATTACGCGTACGTATGGAAATAATGCGATTTGCATGCTCAAAGAGACCTCGCCGTCCGTGATCGAAGGAAGGAGAGCGGAGGTTGTGCTTAGGGTTGGAGAGCGAGAACAACGGCGTAAGAGAGAAGAGTCTCCGAATCGTTAGACACAAGTATATTACGCAACGATCGTATAAAGTTATGTCGTCGAGATCGGTGAAAGCGATTACTGTAAATAATAAATCGGTCCTGCTATTCTGATCACGAGTCGTTTCGAAAAGTGGATTGGTCCGCGGGTTTGAACGCGTCGATGAAAAAAGATGGACGCTGCGCCGTGACGGGACGGGACGAGACGGGACGGGACGGGACGGTACGGTACGGTACGGTACACATTTTTGTCGGGGCGGGGGAGGGAACGAAACAATGGTGGAGCGTAAAGCGCGGTGGTTTCGCGTGGAAGGGTGAAATCAAGGGACACCGTCGCCGCGTGATTAGTCCGACGTTCGCACGAGCCACGTCTCTCTTAGTTGGCACGCATTCCAACGGAACGAATCCCGGCCGAGTCTCATTCGACTGCGTGTCTGCTTGCCCCAGGCTGGCTTTCGCAGCGAACTCGTCCACCCGTTAAACCGCTCCAACCGATGCCGACGCCGACGCAGACGCCGACGCCGACACCGACACCGACACCGACACCGACGTCGACACCAATGCGGAATAACGTTTTCTTTCTTTCTTTCCTTCTTTCCTTCTTTCTTTCTTTCTTTCTTTCTTTCTTTCTTTCTTTCTTTCTTTCCTTTTTTTTCTTTCTTTCCTTCTTTCCTTCTTTCGATCGACCACGCTTCGGAATACCTTTTACTCGTCGACATTCATCGACATTTTTTCTCGGTTCTGTTTCAGATGCGTGCGGATTATCGGACGTGGCTCACATCGAATCTCTTCAAGAGAAGTCGCAATGCGCTCTGGAAGAATACTGCAGGACGCAGTATCCGAATCAGCCGACCAGATTCGGCAAGTTGCTTCTTCGATTGCCGTCACTGAGAACGGTATCGTCACAGGTTATCGAACAGCTGTTCTTCGTCCGACTCGTCGGGAAAACACCGATCGAGACGCTGATCAGGGATATGTTGCTGAGCGGTAGCAGCTTCAACTGGCCGTACATGTCCACGATGTGACATTCTGTCTGGCGACAGCTAGCTTCCCCGTAATACCCTCGCTTCCCGTTGTCCCGTCTCGCCTCGTCTTCGGCCCGCGAAACAACGAAGACGTTGCGTCTCTTCGGATCGCGCGACGCGCTTGCAGCGGAGCTTCGTTTCCCTCAAGGGTCGTCCGTGGAAAAGGTCGTTGCCGCTTGGCGAAACGAGCCGTGTCGCATTTCCGAATTGCCACGCGAACGCGCACGATCGATCTTTACCGATCGAAGGAAAAATGAAACTTGGAGTCGACGAGGCTTGTTCCAGAAGAAAATAAAAGAGATGCGAAACTTTCGACGAACTAGGCGAGCACAGCGCGTTCGATTTTCGATGATCTTCGATCGCGAAGAAAGAAAAAAAACGCGCGCAACATACGGGAACGGCAAAGCGAGAAGCGAACGAACCAGGAGACGTAGCGCGTATCGCGATGGAACAAGTTGGAGAAGAAAGAACAAGAGACGGAGAAGAGGAGAGGATCAGCGATGAAGACGTTCGAGACTAAGCGAGCGAACAATCGACATGTGCCAACTGGCTTTTCAACTTCCACTCCCAAACATCGCGGTGGTTGCGTTTTACATTTTCTTTTTTTTCTTTTTTCTTTCAAGCGCGCGCGCGAGCGCGCAAAACCACGTAAGATCGATGGGTATAGAAATAAGAGCAAAGATTATAGGCGCGCTTTTGTTCCGCTTTACTTTTTTTTGGAATTCCATCACGGATCGTTTCGTCGAGGAACGCGACTCGTTTTGCCACTGATCGTACTCCGGTAATCAAATAAAACCGGAAAACTATGAAAGGAAAAAAAAAGAGAGAAAACGGAAAATGAGAGACGAGGTACCAATGAGACGAGAAGTTATTGGGAAAAGGGCAGCGCGGCGCGAAGAAATGATAAACTAGCATTTGTAATCGACGGCGGGGGATCTGGTAGATCCTCCGCTGACCGGTATCTCGCATCTATCTTTGCGTCGAGTAATTGCCGTTAGTCGAGTCATGCCGAAACCCTTACTCATTCGTTTCGACGTTTCGACGTTTCGACGTTTCGTTGCCTGCGTTCGTTGCCTCTTCTTTCCACCGTATTGCTTTTTCCGTCTTCTTCCTTCTTCCTTCTTCCTTCTTCCTTCTTCCTTCTTCCTTTTTCCTTTTTCCTTCTTTTCTTCTCGTCAAAGAACTACGTGTCGCTTGAATGGTGAAAAGTCTCGCGAGTCTGTTTCACAGCAGCTTTCCTGAGATCGTCGATGCGACCGACAACGTTGGAAGATCATCATCTTGACCGACTTCTACCGGAAACTTCCTCGAAAGATTCTCCGAAGAAGTAAAGAATGCGTCGAAACGGGTAACGAACATGCTGCCAGTATCGAGTAAGCGTAACCTATCGTTTTCTCTGGCACAACGAACAAGAAACGTAGAAATTAAATCGATTCGATCTGCTTACGACTCGCTTCGCGATCGTCACTGGTACGAAAATTAAAGCGGATCTTACTTAGGTAAGCTAAACTTTAATCGCGTTTAACGTTGAAAGTCATGGACAGACGCGAGACGAGGTCGAGATCGTTCTCTCGGTCAGTTTTTCTTTCTTTTCCTTCTTCGCGACGCGAATTATTGCGATCCTGTTGCGTTGCTCATCTTTTCAGAGACATCTACCTCGACGATTCGTTTTCCTTCGTTTTCGTTCATTTTCGTTCATTTTCGTTCATTTTCGTTCATTTTCGTCCGTTTTGGTTCCAGCGAACGGTTTACTTCCATTTGCGATTCGGTCGTTCGTTTCGCTTCCCCTTTTCTCGCGAAAGCATCGGTCGTGGAAAATGCTACGATTTTTCGTTCCATGAACGATCGACGAAGGTCGAAATCTATCGTTCCAAGAACACGTCCGGAGACTGCGCGACCAACCGAAGCTGAATAAATATATTTTTCTTCCGCGAATGTTCGACTGATCGCTGGTCCCGTGTTCTTTGAGAGCGTCACGGCATGGACGACGATGGAAATGGAGAAAAACGATTGTGGGGAAACTCGGCAAACGCAATGTGATATGTACGTGTACGTCAAAATTATAATTGGATTTTTCAACACGGTGCTTTTTTACACTATAAATACTGTACGATAGCCAGATCGAATGCATTGTACAGGGTCGGCCGAGATGTGGAACGATGAATCGTTCAAAGGATGCGAAATATGCGAATACCACGCTACGACACGTTTCTGGCAATATCGAACTAATTACTTAGAGAACCATTTAGGGGTATATGGGATATTTCTAATATTTTTAAGGAGCGATCGTTTCTTAATTGCGACGCGTGCGCGGACACACACGCATACAGACATATATACGAGCGCACGCACGCACGCACGCACGCACACACACACACCCACTCACCCACATCCACACATATACACACAAAACAGATGGAGAGAGAGAGAGAGAGAGAGAGAGAGAGCAGCGCGTCTCGATCAAAATCTACGCTGCGAGCAAGATTCGCGCGATGTTTAAAATTGTTTGCATGATTTCGTATTCCGCTCGAGACGCGTTGGCCTCGTTGAACGCGATTATTCGTGAAAGTTGAAAAATTGTATTATATCGAACAAGAATTGCGTTGTTTTTGAATGTACGTAGATCGAAATGACATCTGTGTAGCGTTATGTATAAAAGCGCGAGAAGATTTTTGTATAAAACGTGTACATAATTAATATACATATATATATATATATATAAATATAAATATAAATATAAATATAAATATGTGTATATATATATATATATATATATATATATGTGTGTATATGCATATACATATATACATATACGTTATAAAAATACAAATATAAATACGATTATAAATATGAACGTAAGTGCGAATATAAACACGAATATACGTATGAATGTAAAGAAATATATATGTCAGAATTAGAGAGTTTTATACGTTTAATCGAAACACGGTATCCACGAGGGGAGCAACGACACGGTGATTCCTGGTCGACGAATACAGGTAAGTCTGGATCATCGGTTCGAAGCGAATTCGAAGCGAATTCGAAGCGAGAGTACGAACGAAGAAAGGTCGCGCGGTTGAAAAACTTTGAAAAATCGAGAGAGAAACCGGCGGTATTCTCGCGCGGCGTTGTTCGGTCGTTAGTCCAGGCTACACGCGTACGCGCGCATTACTTTCGAGCATTCCTGCACGAACGTATTTCAATATAAACAATCGCCGAGCGAATTTTCCCTGACGTACAGCAGTGATTTCTGGCCGACGTGACGGCGATGCCTCTGTCTACGAGCGCGACCCCGCGTGCCCTCGCTCGAGGAACGCGACTCGTTTCGATTCTTCTTTAACCTCTCCCCCTGCTGCTTGCCTGCCTGGCTACTCGCCTGTCCACTCGCTCGTCTGCCACTCTTTCTCCGGACTCGACTTCCTCTGTTCGCCCGCTACGTATACCTATACCGTAGCTATATCTATAGCTGGTTAAATACTTGCCCTTCTTTTCACCTCGAATAGGTCTCTCTCTCCCTTTTTTATGTTTCTGTCTAGCGGTGTGTTTCACGGTAAGTTGGTGAAATTTTCACAGAGTTATCGCGCGCGTTTTCCAAACAAATGTCGCAATTTGAAAACGGATTCGAAAAACGTTTCTCGGGTCGAATTGCTTGGAGATCGGGAGCATCGGGAGTTCTCGAGGCGAACGCATAAAACACGGATAAATCATGGGGCGGATACCGAGCTAGGTCGGGGCGGTGGAACAAAAACCAAGAGATCGCGAGTGCCGGTGTGGCGCGCGGACAGGGCTCGAGCCAGCCGGATGCTTAGAATTTCGATAAATCTAACTTGGCAGCAGAAACAAACGGCTCGGAGAGAAGCTTTTTTCTTTGCGAGTAGCGTCGCCGTTTTTGGCTCCTGTTCAAAAATCTCGCTTCTTTTTTCGTTCTCCAACTGCCGTGTACATACACACGGTAAGCGATGCATTAACTAACGCCAACGAAATCGCGCCCGATTCGTCGCCGATTTCATCGAAAGGGAAACTGAATGGGAGGAAACGCTGTTCCCGAACTGAAATTGGCCTTCTCCGTGGTTGAAAGGCATCTCGAAGCAAGTTTGT